>JABUQX010106127.1:0-20000 GCA_015478945.1 Trachelipus rathkii | reverse complement strand
AACTATTTTATGTCAAAGATAAAGAATAATTTTTCTTTCTCAAATGACAGAAACGGAGCCGTTGTGAGGCTACTCTAGTTATTCTTATGACTGCACTGAAGGTATAGGAAAGAAAGAGAGATGGAGGTATTGGGACCGTTGGAGGATACCAGAAACATGGAGGAGGCGTTGATTGATTTTTGTGTGAGAAACGACCTAAAAATAATGAACACGTTTTTCAAGCACAGAGAGTCTCATATCTTTACGAGGTATAAATGTAATCAGGTAACGCAACAATTCGATCAAAAATCGGTGATAGACTACATGATAGTTTCCGATAAAAGGATGATAAAGTGTAGAGGTGATCGGAGTTGCCAGTGAGAAGAGCTAGATATCAACTTCAGCTGCTTTCTTCTCCCAAAATCTAGTGCCTCATTTATTCGCTGAAGAAGTTCGAATGTTAAACTTATTATCCATAAAGAAATATTTCATAAATAATATTTATGTAATCAATCAGAATAAATTTTAATATAATAAATCTTGATCATTCGTACTTTTCATAAAATAGAGGGATAACTAATTTATCTTAATACTACAATTATTTACATATTTATATAAAGTTCCTTAAAGAAAAATAAATAGCGTAATTCTAATACTTAAAATAATTTATATACATATGTACTTACTTAATTAAAAGAAATAACTTAATAAACAAACTTAATATACTCAAATATATAAACAAATGAGCATTAAATGGCTTTTAAATCTTCCTAATAAAAAATAAAAGATGGCGGCGAAAGTATTTCATCCGCAAGTGTTTGAGTCAGTAAACGCAAAATACCTTAACATTAAAATATGATTTCATGACTTTTAGTAAAGAAAAATGCATTGATTTTAAGATCATAATTCTGAGGAGCTCAATAAGTCTCAAAAATAGTCTTTCTATTATACGATATTTGTATATACATTATCAAGCAATATTTCAATAATTATCAAATGAAGACAAAATAAAAGAAAACGTCTAATAATTGTGAACAAATGAAAATATAATAGTTATCCTAAAGGCCTTAAATTTAAGAGTAACTTTAATAATCTATTCTTTTATAAATAAGTTGGAATGAAAAACCGAAATTTTTACACTACCCCCTATTTAAAATTTCAACTTCTTTAGGAAAAGAAGAGATTATTCTACATTTACTTAGACTAGTTTTGGTATAAGCAACATATTAAATCTATTTGAATTATATACATTTTGATAATGTAAGAACAAACTTTGGCAATGCAATATTTATCAAATCTTAAAATTATATTTACATATTTACATAAAATTCTTTAATCAGGAACGGGAGACTAATAAAAATTACATTAATAAAAATTCCCAACATTCCTTTCAACATATTTTCTCTTTCGCTTCATTATCTAAACTCCTCTGTTCTCTTTAGTATTCAATTCCTCTCTGTCTTCATTATTTAAATTCCTCTGTTCTCTTAAAGGTTCTCAAAAAAACATTAATACCATGGATTTCTTTTTTAAAAAACTATTCTCTTAAGACCTTTAATTAGTTCAATCATTATTCAACAGTAAAAAAAATAATTAATAAAAAAAAATCAGATAAGCGCTTCACTCACCATTCTAGTTCTTTTCAGCGGCCTTACAATGGCGTCTCCTAAAGAATCTATCCATTTTGGACTTAAACGGTAAGGAAGTTTTGACAAAACCATGTCAACCGCAAGGCAAACCAAAGAAGGCAACTCATTATGACTTCTCCTATAAATAAACCACTGTTCCAACAGAAAAAACTAAATTCAACATCTTCATATCTAAATCAACTGTTTATTCTAAAACCTTCATTACTTAAAACCTAAAAGAACCTAAATAAGAGAACTTCAATACTCAATTTCTAAAATATTCCTTCATTACTTCATTAACTTTATGATCTTCATAATATCAACAATTTAGTAAAAAAAAAGTAATCATTATTTTCATAATTAAATCTGCAATCAATCTTTCAGTAATATCTCTATCTCTTCCTCAATTCGTTCTTTAATCTTCCGTATGCAAACGAAATAACTAAGTTACTTAATTCACAAAAAAACATTAAAGGTTTATCATCATAAATAGTACGGGCTTATTACTTTATAAATCGCTTTCTGCTAATAAATTTCTTTAATAAACTAGACAATAGTTTAGATGCTTCTTTGAATTCCAAAGACCTTAATCATCTTACAAAAAATTTACTTTACAACAATATATATTAACTTTTTAAGGGAATGAACAACATAAAACATTTACACAACTATTCAAAGGGAAGTGTTCCTGATAAAGAGTTATAAGAATATTTACAGATTAAATATTGCCGTTCTTATCATTATCAACACCACTACTGTTCTTATCATTATCTCTACTGTTCTTATCGCCTTTATTAATATCAATATTACCATTACTACTATTATCAATACTATTTATTTTATTTAAATGTTTTTGATAAAGACTTAAAAAGGAAAAGCTATTTTTTGAATTTGTTAATACTGTCGTCATTACTGTTAAATATTTTTAAGTGTTCTAAATAAAAATTTAAGAAGGAAAAACTTTCAACATTATTATTATTATTACCACTACCGTCCTTACTTTCATTAATATTTCCGCTATAAATAATACCATTATCATCTTTTTTATAAATATCATCAATGTCACTACAATCATTTGTATTGTTAATCTTACAATTATTATCTTTATCATTACTATTATTGTCATAAGCATTATGAATAATGTAACTATCATTAATATTGTTATTATCATCATCATCGCTATAATAAACATAATTATCATTTTCATAGCCTTAATTGCTATTGTCAGCATTAGAACTTTCTTTGCTAATATCATTGATAACTTTATTCTCTTCATCATCATTACTGTTTTTTTAGCATTACTACTATTATTTATCTGAGCTAATCTCTTTTTCTTACGTTTTCTTTTCCTACCTTGAAATGGTTCTGTTTCATTTAGAAAAACAAATTCTATATTTCTCTTATCAATATGGACAATTTTAAGCTGTCTTATGTGACTGTAAACTAATGCCTTTAGTAGGGTTTCATTCTTGTTAAGTTCATTAATAAGCTTACCATCATTATTTGCTTTAACCATTATTATGATTTTTATTATTATTATTATTAATAATGCTTTTTTCTGAAAGAACATTATTAACTTCTTATTTAGCAACATTTTATTTAAGTTAGTTTTAATGCAATTTTAACTGTTGAAATTTATTATTAACGTTACAAGGTATTAATGACATTTATTATTCACGATCTGCCACCTGTTTTAGCAAAGCTAATTACTGTGTACTTGTCTAGCCGCTATGCCACCAATTTAAAATTTAAAAGTTGACAAAACAATCTTCAGCTGACAGGATAAGGATAAACTCTTTATTAACAATGACTATATTTATACATTTCAATGACACAAAATGGTAGCGTAATTATTTAAAGGCAATACATATAATTCTATGGTAGCGTAGTTACTTGAATTGGCGTTGTATCTCGGAGTAAGTGTGTTAGGTCCTAATACACATGTTATCATCAACTGCAAGGGGATGGCTTGGTCTGTTGACAGTACCTCTGTCTTAAAGGGGACCCGACTGTCGGTCACCACCGAACAGATGAGCTCGAACCCCGGTCACCACCGAAAGGTTCTAGGGAAACTCGAAGTGAGTTTGGAAACGGTACCACCATTCAATAAACAGAACCTAGGTCACCACCAAAGGAACTGCCGCAGAACCGGTTACCACCAAATCCGACTGGGGATGAGCTGAAGGCTCGGTCGACGGTACCACCGTCTCACAGGAGGCCAAATTGCGGTCACCACCGAACAGATGAGTTCGAACCCCGGTCACCACCGAAAGGTTCTAGGGAAACCCGAAGGTTTGGGAACGGTATAATCGTTCAGTAACAGCTCCGGTACCACCGAGAGCTGGCGCTAACTTGGTAACCACCCAGTTAACTAAAGTAGGTTTGGCTGAGAAACTAATGCTTCTCTAGGTAGTTAGACTACAGTTGCCAGTCAGAAGAGCTAGAGATCCACTCAAGCTGCTTTCTTCTCCCAAAATCTAGTGCTCCATTTATTCCCTAAAGAGGTTCAAAGTTAAACTTATTATCCATAAAAGAAATATTTCATAAATATATATTTATGTAATCAATCAGAATAAATTTTAATATAATAAATCTTAAAGCATTCGTACTTTTCATAAAATAGAGGGATAACTAATTTTAATATTAATACTTACATTATTTAGAATATTTATATAAAGTTCCTTAAAGAAAAATAAATAGCGTAATTCTAATACTAAAATAAGTTTATATACATGTTTACTTATCTGCTTAAAGGAAATAACTTAATAAACAAACTTATATACTCAAATATATAAACAAATAAGCATTAAATGGCTTTTAAAATTCCTATAAAAATAAAAGATGCGCGAAAGTATTTTCATTCACAGAAAGGTCTTAAATAGGCTTCCTCCTCATAATACTCTAATTATTAAATTATTTAATATTTTCATGACTTTTAGTAAAGAAAAATGCATGATTTTAAGATCGTAATTCTAAGTCTCAAAAGTAGTCTTTCTATCAAATATGTCTCATTATTATTGTATACTAATATTTTTTAATAACATTTATAACAAGCATTGTGGATTCCAATAGATAACAAAAAGACAAAATATAAAAGAAAAACGTCTAAGTAATTGTAAACCCAAATGAACAATATAACACTGGTTATCCTAAAGTGCGCGTTGAAATTTATAGAGTAACTTCATATTTTAGCCTAGGTTATGAAGTGTAATGAAAAACGAAATTATCCCTCTTACTCGACATAAATATTATAATAGCTATAGGTACGCGGTAATATATTACCTTCATATAATAGTTTAATGTAGTACCATATGTGTATATTATACATAACATTATTCGTAATAAATATTTATCTACTAATGATGGTAGACCAATAAGTATAGAGTGTCTTCATAATATTTATTAATAACTAATATACTAATAACTTTAAAACAAAAATAGTAAAACTGTAAGGATTATTTCATATATTGAGTCTATGGTCCTGTATATACTTCTTAGCCTATCGAATCTCTGAGTACTATTTACATATATCGCGCGATTTTACTATATATTGAATATAGTCTGAACCGAACGCGCAGGAGAGAGGTATAATTCAATCATTCGAATGTTTAATTATTTAATACTTTAGTGAGACAATATTTTAAAATGAATTTATTTGATATTCTATTCTGTGAATAGGTACTATATATATATATAAGAGATGTATATATATATAATATATAATAATTTTATATTTATATAATATTATTATGAGTATAGATACTTATGTCAGATTCACTTATATAATCGATAAAATATCATTTCTACAGTAATAAACTATATAATATCTACTAACTTTATCCTCTACTCAATATAGGAGAAGGCGAGTGAATTTTCCTAAGTAAATAATATAATCATATTCATATTGTTATTATATATATTATATTATATATATACTATATAGTATATTATAATTATATAATAATTATATATATAATATATGATACCCAAATACTTTCCAGTATATATATATTTTTTATCGCGTCTATAGGTCATATTCGATTTCTGCACAGATTTGTTGGCCAGATTATTCTACTCATGAACAGCAAACTGTGTGCCAAAAGTAATAGACTATCTCTTACCCTTTGAAGGGGGCTCGAGCCTCGATGGGGGACGGAGAATGAGAAAATTAAAAATAAAAGATATAACCCAACCAGACAATAAGAATTTTTTCTAAAAAGAAAACAGAAAAGAGGAAATAATGAATATAACCAAAAAATAGAAAAAAATGAAGACTAAAAAAGTTAGAGACATCAAAAAAAGTATCAAATCGTGTTGATACTTTCATTTACCCGCGAGTGAGATGGTCTCCGAGAACCCCTCGCTCTGACACTCTAAGGATTCCAATATAGCGGGGGTCCGGAGAACCCCTATCCCGGTGAGGTGGTATTAGTCCCCCGTAGTCACCTAGGGGCCGATCACTCCCGATGTACCTGTACATCGAGTGTCTCGGTTCTACCCGTGGTATTCGTTAGTTTTAATAGACCCTCGTGAAAATTTCATATAAAAGCTCTTCGCCTATTTTCTTAAGCTGTTCACATTCTTTGATTCGCCAGTGCTCTGTTACATTTCTTATTCGTACAGATTAAGTTGGAAATATTGGCAAAAAATGAAAAGTGACCAGTCACTTGATCAAATTTCGTATATGTCACTTACATTCATTTTTTCCTAAATACTAATAATTTACGATTAAAAGTATAAATTTATAGTTTTAATTTTTTTTTGAAACAATTGAAGCTACTTTTCGCTCATTTTTTGGTGTTTTTTTATTTTCTTTTAATTTTAACTTCTATTCACATTAAATAAATGAATTGTTTATAACCTCTTACTCAATATATAAATCCTGTATTACTACTAGTTAAAATCTATACACTCCATAATGCGATAGGTTAGAAAAGTAAACTGTTTTACCGTATTTAGACATACCTCCCTAATAATATTATCCAATTAAGTAGTTTTAAAATATATAATATAGATATATACTATAATATAGTTATATGATATATATATATATTATATATATAGATATGATATTTGATAATATATAGCTATATATATCTATATTGCCAATAATAAATAATATTATAAATACAATTATAATTATAATTTAATACTATATATATATAATTATATATAATACTACGTATATATATATAATATAATTATATTATAATTAAGTATATGTATTATATATATATTAGTATCATATATATAGTTATATATATATAATATTATATATATATTATATTATAGTATTGATATATATATATATATATATATAGTATTATATAATTATAGTATATATATAATATATATAATAGTAGAGCCTGAAGTAATCTTAACACGTATAAATATTTACATATATATTATCAAGAAATAAGGCTATCTGTTTTGTTAATATATATGTAAATATTTATCTATTTAAAAATTACTTCAGGCCTCCTATTATTAGTAATACTTAGCTCTGATTTTACAGCCTTCGATATTCCTATCTATATAAGTATATATATATATATTGTATATATTATATATATATATACTAATATATATATATAATATAGTATTATTTATAATTATATTATATATATATATATATAATATATATATATTAGTATATATAATTTAAAATACTATATATATAGTAATATATTATTAGATAAACAAAATACATAGAAATTTTCTATTTCAGTTTCACCTATAGTCATATATGTTAATATTTACATTTAATAATATTGAAAAGCCTAACGTTTGAATAAATTTATGATTTTTACTACTATGTACCGTAAGTGTAATTTTAGACTAACATAATAATTCTAAAATTTTCATGACTTTGTTAAAAAAATGATAGCGTTATTATTTCCGTATAAAATACATTTCTCTAGTAAATCAAACCGAGCTCTCTCTCTTCATACTCTCTTACTCTCTCTCTCTATATATATACTATATATATATTATATAATATAGTATATTATATATATATATCTAATATAATATATATATATAGTATATATATAGTATTATATATATAATTATATCACTAATTTAATAATAGTATATAATATTAATATATATATAGTCATGATATAATATTTAATTATAAGTTATAATATATACTATATATATTATATTATAATATTAAGTAACCTTACTAATACTTATAATAAGTATATATTATATTATATAATATTATAATAGTATTATTTTATATATATATATAAATAATAGTTATATATAGTTATATATAGTATTATATATATTAAGATATAAGTATAGTAATATATATATATATTATATATATTAATACCGTTATATATATATGTATATATATATATATATTATATATATTATATATATAACTATATTAATATATATTATATTATATTATAATTATATATTCAATATATTTATTATATATAATATAGTATATATATATATATAAATTAGTACTATATATTAATATATTATATAGTATATATAGATATAGTATATTAATATATTATATATATATAAAATATAGTATATTATTTATATATATATATAATTATATTACCGTATTATATATATACTATATATTATATATTTAATATATACGGTATAATATATATATATATTAAATATATATTAATATATTATAGTATTAATTAATTATATATATATATATATTTATACTAGTATATATATATTTATCTTATAATATATATATTATTAATATATTTATAATTATATAATATATATTATTATATATATATATTTATAATAATATAATATTTATTAGTATTGATAGTATATTATATTATATATTATTAATATATATATTAATAATATATATAATAATTATATAGTACTTTATATATATTAATGATAATTATTATATTATAAATATATATATTATATATATTATATTATATTATATATATATATATATTCTATTAAAATATGTATATATATAATATATTAATATTATTATTATATAAGTATATATATATATATATATATATATATAGTATATTATATATATATTAATTACTTTATATTATATATATATATATATATAAAATTTCAAGGGGAATCGATATATATATATAATAGATATGATATATATATATATATATATAAATATAAACGATGAATTTTTTAATCTCGATATATATTCGATATTTTTTGACCAATAGTATCGAGAGCATTTG
Source organism: Trachelipus rathkii (assembly GCA_015478945.1). Taxonomy (NCBI): domain Eukaryota; kingdom Metazoa; phylum Arthropoda; class Malacostraca; order Isopoda; family Trachelipodidae; genus Trachelipus; species Trachelipus rathkii. Next base: position 11,167 of record JABUQX010106127.1, on the reverse strand, counting down.
ATATTTTTTAAAATATCGATAATCGATAATTTTTTAATATCTTTCGTCCCTAAGGATCACTACTCACTTCTCAAGCTATATAAAGAACATATGAAGCAACAGATGCCAAATAATGGTAATATTAATTAATTTTCGGCACTTCTTAGGATTTCACCAAAATTTTTTTAGAACAAATTTAGAGCCAAATATAATTAAACTATTACTAACTTGGCATCTGTTTGTTCTTCATATGTTCTAATATATAGCTGGGTGAGTGGTGGAGTAGATGCATCAATAGGCGATGGCGATTACTATATAAATTGTCGGATATATCGAGATTTTAAAAATATCAATTGCTTTTTACGCATACTTATCTCTGGTCAGAAAATATATTATAGTTGGTATTATCGTTGAATTATAATAACAATGTTATCGATTTACTATTATAATATTGTGTATTATAGCCCAAATTGATACTTCTTTTGTCGTTTTATTTATTGACCCATTTATCTTAACTTTCTTTCCGTGTAGAAATATTTCTTATATATACTATATATTATATATATTATATATAAATTTAGCTAAAAGTTATTTACTGCATACATATATACTAATGATATAATAATAGGTAGCACTTTGGTCCTTATGATATATAAAGATATATATTATAATAATATAATAATGAGTGTTATATAATTATGTATAGAGAATTATTGTATCTAGAAAAATTTGCTCATTACAGTAATATTTATCATTAATAGTTGTATAAGTACCTATATTAGTTAATAGTTTTGACAAATTATTATAAATATTCTCTCATATTTTGTTCACAAATAATTTTTATCCGTGATATATCGATATTTTTGACGATATTTTCTAAAAAAATTTTTGATATTTTATATAAATATCGGATATATCGATAATTTTGTGAATATATACGAGCATCTAAGTGGTGAAGCCAGCTAATACACTTCTCAAGCTATGCTAAGAACTATGATAAAGCAAGACCTGGTTACAATTGTAATATTAAATTAATTTTCGGCTAGCGTTTCTTAGGCATCTTCACGCAGATCACTCATCTGCCCCCAAGCAGCCCCAAATAACAAAAGTATATAGATTAAGTTATTACAAAAATATTAGATATAATCTTAAGGATATAAATCTCTCCTCTCTCTGCTATCTCCTCTGCTCCTCTATAATATGCTTATATATATATACCTATAAACTAGCGTATATGATTCCTATTCTAAAATATGATTCACATGAAGTTATGCAAGAAATATAACTTTGTAATTTATCTAAAAATTATGAATAGATAATAATGAATTAAATACACATAGTCTATGCTACTCATTTGCATGATGATTCTAATCTGATAATATCAGCCCTAGTTCTATCTTGAATTAATGCATTTATGATAAATTCTCTTTGAGGATATTCAATATAGTATATAGAAATATCTTATATATATAAATTGATTGTGAACTATGCTAAAAAATTAATTAGAAAGAGAATTAAATTGATTTTTTGAATGTAAATGCACAGTATAATTTTTACCACAGTATATATAGTATGTTTTTCACACATACTCTTAATAGCTGCTATTTAACGTTATATATATAAATAGAGTGGAAAATATATCAAAATATATTATAATATATAATATAATACTTATATATATAATGTATTAATTATATATATATATTATATGGATATTTTACTTTATATTATATATATCTATAGTAGTAGCAAGTGCTAGATATATCGGTATATATATATATAATAATAATATATTAATAAGTTTTTTTATTTAATTCTAAATAACATTAGTTTCCTTATTTTGTTCACATATTTAGTGCCAAAAGTCGAGCATACGCTACTTATGTAGTATGTTAGCACATAATTTATTTTGATGACTTTCGAAGAGAGGACATTTTTGGAGAAAGAATCTCTCACAAATACTCAATAACAGAGAATGAAAGGATCCTTTTACGCTTGCCAATGAAACCAGTGTTTTGAAAGCATTATTAATTACGTTCTCTCATAGGAGAACAATCGAAAGTTACCTCCGTCAGATGAATTCATTATGGATACAATATAATGTTTCGGTAAGCAAAAAAGTATGATTATAAAAATGTAAAATTACGTCCTGTGATAACATTTTAATACATTAGTTTTAAATAGTAATGTAAATATAAATAATATTATCTATATTATTATATTTCACATTAGATATTTAATTCATTTAATATATTTTATTATTTAGTGAGGTAGGTCACCGACACATCCTTCGCTTTCTCTCTAGTTAAAGTCTCGCGCGTTGATAATATATTATATATAGTATAAATATATTATATATATTTAGTATTATATTCCTGTATATTAATATATATATAATATGTATATACCTAACTCATAAAATTAGAAAGCAAAAATCCTATGAATAAATTACCTACTTATGTAGTGCTATTAACGTAATATACTCCTATATATGGCTATATAATTATATTGCATTGCAGACTAAAGTGAGAACAGTTTTCACGGTATTAAATCTATTATATAAATTATTCATTATAATATATCGATATATATATATATATATAATATATTAGTACTATATATATAGTATATATATAGTAATATATTATAATATCATATCAGTTCTATAGTATATATATAGTAATAGTATATGGTATATATATTATATATATATATATAATATATATATATATATACATGGATATATATATATATATATATATAATATATGTATATATTATATATATATATCTTAGTATAGTATACTATATACTAGTGGGTATATATATATATATATATATTATATATATATCTAGTAATTATTATTTAATCTTTAACTTTTAGTCTTTATATTGATATATTATCACTATAATATTTATATATATATTGTATATATATATACATTAGTATATAATTATAGTTGAATAGAATTTCCAGGTTAATATACTTATATACATTCTAATAATCAAATAATATTGTTATACCTCTAAGCATGTATTAATATTTGAATTGTAATATGAATATATGTATTGATTCATATTATTGTGGTGAGTAATCTAATATATATTATATATTTAGACCTTGGCAACAAGTACATTTTATATAATAATTAGAGAAAGTTTAATAATCACCAATTTTAAACACTAAAACTAAAATTTAATTAAACTAATATTTTCTTTTATCAATATTAAATTTATATATGTAACTGAATTTTTTTTTCTATAATAGTCACATATAGTATAATATATTGTAGTAGCACTTCTTCATGGATGATGTGAGATCTATCGAAGAGCTAAAGAATCAATGAGTAAGATCTAAAATAATTAATGATACTGTACTTAATCAGGGTTGTGTAGTCTCGAAGATAGTTCGCGGTAGTGCGGAGTTCGCTCGTGGAGTCTGGTAAGTTTTAGAAGAGGGTTGGAGTCGGATGTCGGAGTCGGATCGTAGTAATAATTTGAGAGGAATAAAGAAGGAGAAGTCGGAGTCGGTACTTTCAAGATAGAGTTGGAGTCTGAGTCGGAAAATTTTTAAACTACTCCAAAACCATGATTCTAATGGACTTCAATCACTTCGATGCAAGTTATATTTGACTTTCGACTTCCACATCACAAAATGTAATTTCAAATACTTCGAAGATTGGTTACCAGCCACTCATGTATGTTTTCAATTTGGTTATTTATATTCTATAAATCAACCTTCTACCTAATATATACCATTCATATATTTTAAGATAACTAGAAGTGTATAAAAAGGATCTCCATGATTACGAAGATAAGAATTTCTCGTTACTCAATTTCATACTAATATAGCTTTATTATTTTTCTACTTGCTGTTGTTTATATTGATCCAATTTTAAGAGGGTTATAGCTTATTCTAAAATAGTGAAGCCAATCTAATCAAAAAGCTAATCTGCTATCTTTTGCAATGTGGCCTCATATTTTTTTTATTAAAGGGTTGCAGGGACGTTCTCTCAAAACTTGAAGTGAAAAGGATACATATCTTATAAAGCGTGTTTAAGTGATGGATACTTTACAACTCTATCTATATAACTACCTTTTCAAAGATACATGTCTCAGAAAGTTCAGAAGATTAGTATGAAAAGCTTCTAGATATTGAAGAGCTTAGTCGAAAAGCGTCGATTGCTTAAGAATAAAAGGTCAAGTGTGCCTTCGCTAATCTTGTAACAATATTCCATTAACTTTAAATAAAATTGGTCATTTACTATGCGCACTGAAAGAGTTGGAAAAAATTTGAATAAATTTCCTCTCAAAGAATGCTCATCAAGAGCTTATAGAATAACACGTAAGCTGAATATTGCTGTTATTAGCTCTACCTCTAACGCAGTAGCGTGGAACTGCTTTTTCTGCTCTTCGCATTATAAAATTCCCTAGAGGTTAGTAAAATCAGACCAAAGGATGCTATTCTATTTTTAAGATATACTGTATAATATCTTATATATATAGGTAGTATAATATTATATACCTTAATCATTCAAATGAGGTAGTAATGAATTAGATTATTATATATTAAGTTCATAAATTAATGATAATAGTAAGTTATAATATCACTAGTTATTAATATATAATATATTAATATATGTATAATATATAATATATTATTAATATTAATATATATATATATATATATATATACTCTCCCGTAATTATATAATCAATACTCTAAGTATATATATATTATATATTATATATATTAAAATATAATATATTATCTAGTATATATATATATTTATGTATATATAATCCGTAGACCCCTTTCCTAAATTATTATTTAAGTTAACAAAATTTTTTGATGGCTTAAGTCACTTAATATGTTAATTTTTAATAATAATAAAAATAACTAGTTAGTCAATGCAAATTAAGAGTATATGTTTTATTTAAATAGAATTGAGAAACATTTATTGTTAGTAGGTTGAAAGATTTCTTAGTGTAAGTGGCCTGGTCCATATTAATATATATATATTATATTATTTAATTAATATATATAATATATATATATAATATGATATAATATTATATATAGGTATATATTATTAATATATAATATATATATATTTAATAATATAATATAATATATAATATATATATATATGATATTAACTATATTAATTAATATTACTATTATATATATATATATATTATATGATACCTATATATATATAATATTTATATATATATTATATATTATTATCTTTCTTTCTTTTCCTCTCAAGGAAGGATTCTTCATCCTGTCGCAAGCTCCAGTGCAAGTCATCTCATATTCTCCAAGTCTCTACTGCCCACTTTCCTCTTATCTCTTCCAGCGCTTATTATATTGGTAAGTTGACAATGTCAGTGAGAGTCTCTTACCACCGTTCCGTCTCATCAATACATACTATTCTTTAGGTTCTCCCTTTGCGCTTCCGCCTCCTCTGGTATAGTATTCATAATTTCCATCTATACGTTTTCTCGGACATTCTCTCCTGCTTCCATCCATTTCCTCAGATGTAAACTCAATCTCACATCTCTCCCACAATCCATCTTCAGTGTCATCTTCTTCACCCTATATATCTTCTCTAATAACTTTATTTCTTATTCTATCTACTCTTGCCTCCTTTCCAATTCATATCATAGTTATTCTATCCCGTCCGCTTAGTATTGATTCTCCTATAGTCTCGTCGTTGTCATGTCCGCTTCGTTATACAAGCTGATGTGGGAGTCAAATATATGCTTGGTAAAAATTACGTTTTTAACCTCTATTCCGATGTATCTATGTCTTTTACATCATGGTGTGGATATACCTCAGCTTCATATACATAATTACATACTTATTCCTCATCTTCGCGTAATCTCTTCTCCACTTTCTATTTCCCTATCAAAACACCCATACAAACCTCCTCAGTAGTATAATTGCAGGTATTTACCGTATTCACCTCCTACTCCTCTATATTATATAGTATATATATATTATATATATATTATATATATCTCACCATCATTCTCATCCCTCCTCATTTCTCCGGTACTCTGTTATTTATCTCTGTCTTCTGTATGGCTTCATTTCTCATCCCTGCTTCCTCCAACTTCTCCGCAAAACAGCCTCACCCCCTCTGAATACATCCATCCCCTCTCTCCTCATCTTCTCAACATTCGGTCAGATCGTCCGCATATGCCATATGTCCCCTTCAAATTCTCCCCGTCATAGGGAACATGATACAAGTCTATAAAATATTTACACGACAGTTTTCTAGGACACACTGAAGAACTCTCGAAGATCGTGTATAACATATGTAATATTCATTCTGTAATACAGTGTTTAAAATTTTCTGTGAATGGATTGCCCGCAGGAGAATGTTAGATGTGTAGTGACTCACTTGCGAACATTAAAGAAAGGATTGGGTTAGGTATATGCGCTAATTATTTGTATTAGTGTATCCTTAATATAGTGTGTTATTCTGATACAGTAGCCCTCGTGGTGCGGTTTAGTTTAGTTATATAAGTTAAACCCGCATGTTGTAGTCATTAGCAATATCACAATAAACTTTAACTGGCTTGTGTGGTTTGCTATGATATCTCTTAGCTAAAGATATCTTTTGGTAGAGTAGTGGCGTTATATATTATTATAGACTTTGTTAGGATATTGACAGGCCTTAAGGGGTGGTGTAGGTTGTGTTTGTCGCTTGGGACTGGTATTTGATAAATATTTAGTTGACTGGACTCGTCTCGATTAGTGTCCAGTGATTGCTCTTAAACTGGTTTCTTTGTTTTCTATATCTCTATCTGAGTAATGAATACAGAATTGAAATATAATTAAGTTAACTTCCTGATTGGAACAACGATATGATGGTGTAAAGCAATGAAGAAATGTTTTTGAGGTGTTTAAAGCTGTCGAACAATATCCAGCGCGTTGATGTTGATGGCACTGTTCACTATTCATGTGTAATGTGATACGAACTCATTAAAAACTCTTTATGGCACATCGATGCAACTATATGCTATTTGTAAGAATTTCCAAGCCCGACTACTATTTTAAAAGAAAAAATAAGAAAAGATTTTCCAGACACAAAATGACAAAATTTCGAGGATGTGTTACGATACCTTAATTGACATTTTTAACGTCATGTGTTTTAGCTTAAGGAGAGCTTCATATGATCAAGATTTATTAAACTTTTATAAAAAACTCCAGATCTTTTCAAGTCTTTAAGTGAAAAAAGCAAATTTTCTATAAGTTTTATTTATTTTATGTCTTATTACATTTATTGAAACACTCTTACATTATGTATTACATTGCATTCTCATAATTAGTGACAGCAACTGCCTTTATATCAATTGGAAATTGATGTTTGTTTAGAAGGTTTTCAAGCCAAACATCAAGGAAACATTTTCCAAACATTTTGGTAGTTGCACAAGATATATAGACATATATACTGATAATGAAGGAAATTTTATAATCCTTCTTAGTGAGAATCAATTTAACAATGAAAAGATATAGGGTTCTCCATATTACAAATTTCTTTTTTTTATATTTCTTTGAGGAAAAATAAAGACCGTAGAGAGCAAGTTCGCGAATCAAGATCCATACTTATTATAAAGTACTTATTCCATCGACATCTATCCAAAATTTTTGTCGTAATTTGGATATTAATTTGATATGATGTGGATCTCAGTTAGATCTTATGGTATTTTAATAAGCAATTTCCTTTAATCACTCTATACTGTGGAAATCCTCAAACGAATATATTCAGCATTAGCTCTGAAAATGGTCGTCGCGAAAGCAAACATATTTTCAGTATCATAACATGTTAGAAGAAAATCGGTAGAAAGATAGGCTTATAATAAGAGTGATTAATACAATAGTTAGCAACAAAAAATCGTCACTTTACCATATATTCAAAGAGGACATAAAACGAGTATAGTTCCTCTTTTATTTATTGCATCCATTCCTGAACGATTTAATATATATAATCTCTATTCCTATTATCAAAATATCCTATATTATATAGATATATTATAGTCATAATGTAAATGTTAGAAAGTACAAATTTTATGTGTATATATTATTTTATTCCATAGATCCTGAGTTGGTAGTTGTAGGGGATATAATAATAAATTTATATATTTTTGAGAAAAAATTTTATTATATATATATTATTTTATATTATATATATATTATATATAATTATATATATATATATATAATATATAGTATATTATATATATATACTAATAATTATAAATCCATATATATAGTATATTATAAAATTTAATTATATTTATATTTACTATTTATATATATATATATATATATATTAATATATATATATATTATTATATATATATATACTAATAAATTATTATTATAAATTATATAATTATATTGATTAACTATTATATTTATTAAATCTTGATAAGCTTTGCTTCGTTAATTAAAATATATGTATAATTATATGTATATTATACTATATTTAAGCTATATTATTCACATAAATATATATATATATATTATTATATATATATTAGGTATATAGTATATATAAAATTATAACTCATTAAACTATATATATACCTAGATACATAATTGTTAATACATAATAAATTTTATAATAAAAATATGTATAACATTTGTATATATATATATATAATAGTATTATTTTAAATAATAATATATAGTATACATGATATAATACCTTATATATCTCATATAGTAGTTATTACGTCTCTTACGTATAATTATAATTATCTTTAATTATAGTAGTATTAATTGATATATTATATTTTACAATTTATAGTGTATATTATATTATATAGTATATTCTTATCTAAAAACTCTCGAGCTCCCGTAGAATTTGAGATATTTGCTACGGCCAACTAATTTTAAAATTTTTCTATATATAATGATACTGATTTTGATTAGTATAATAATCAATTTTTATTAGTATATATCTATATATATAATAAATGTATATATCTATAATATATTATATAGGTATATATATACTGTGTATTAATTATTCTTAATCTAAAACAACCCGAAATTTTTTTTCAGGCCATTTCAGCATATTATATAATATATATTAGGATATATATATATTAGATATAGTATATATAGATCAGAATATATCATCACAAAATATATTATATCGGTGTTTTGATTGGTGAAAAGTTTCGATAATATGATATAATCTAATATATATATAATGTATATACTATATAGTTATATATTATATATTAGTAGAGTTATATTTTAGATTAGTTATAATTATATGGGTTTTTAATGTATCATGTTATATACCTTATTTCTTATAGATATATATTATATTATATTTAGTCTATAGCGTGATTTGAATAACCTTCGTGTATCTATTCTATTCTAGTTGGAAATAATATATAGTAGATACGTTATAGAATATCAGTATATTAATTATAATATATTTTATATTCATGATTATATATTTAATTTATTTATATTATAATTATATATATTATATATTTATATTTATATAATTTATTTTAAATCTAATTATATATTAAATATAATTATTAATTATTAGATATTATAGTTAATTCATATAATTCATATTTTTTATATATATGTTATATTATATTATATATATTATCAACATCACATAATCATTTCTCATCATCGATCATCAACATTCATCATCACCCACCTTCTCTCTCACTCAAGTACTGGAGTGTTTAGTGCGAAGCATTTAGAACTTAGGAAACATTAAAGAGTTAGACGCAATATGTAAAGTGTCGAAATAGACAAGCGCAGCCTTACCGCCGCCCCATTCTTATACCTTTGTTAGTGAGAACCGTCGCATCAGAAAACCACTTAAGAGCTTCCGGACAGCGACGGACCCCACTTATTGGCATCTCGTGCAATGGTGGCGGTTATCCCTTTGTTTCCCAGGGTGGGGCCACAACCAATACCCCCTCAAACCAAAACTCCCGCCATTCACCCACCTATTATGCACCATTTCTTCTCGCCTCTGCCAGAATATCGTTCACTATTTCTCTCCTTCTGAGAAGAGCAAATATATCGGTTTCTTTACTGAGCTCTCTCAATCACATTTTCATTTCTGTCTCCAGTCCCGTTCGTAGTTCCCAGCACGATCTCTCCACACCCCCATCTATATTATATCGTCTTAACCAACGACTTTCATCTTCATATCCCTTTCCATCATTCGCATTGAAACTATAGTTTCAACGTTACTATCTGTGTTATTCTCTAATTTACCAACAAAACACACATTCTCTAATACATTCATTTCCGTTCATTTTATTCAATTCTTCTCACACCACTACCTCAACAACGCCCCCCTCAAGGCTATTGGCCATTCTGAAAGCTCTGCACAATACCGTTCAGCCGCCGATATATTCCATCCTTCCTTTTGTAAGGCTCCAAGCAGCAAATTATTGTATTTCCACACCATAGTCTCACATAACTATCATTAGACAGAGTACAACATACTTCACTTAGTGTACTAATAATAGCTATATATATATTATATTATTTTGTTATAGTATATAATCTCTTTTAGAAATTAATATATTATATTAAATAAGCTTAATTAAAACTTACGTTTATAACATACATAAATTTCTTTATTATATACTATTAATATATATATAGTGGTTTTATACTTAAATATATATCAATACTGTGTGGGTAGTAATATATAAATATAGTTCATTTTATACTATATAATATATATTATTCATATTAATATATTATATAATCATTATAGGTTATAATATATATATTATATATATATATATATATATAGTATATATTATATATATATATAATATACTATATATATATATATAATATATATTATATATAATGTATATATTATAATTTTCATATTAGTTATTTATCTTAGTGGAGTCGGAGTCGGAGGTCGGAGTCGGAGTCGGTAATTTTCAAAGGGTGGATCGGAGTCGGAGTCGGAAGGTCGTTACTATTCTAGATCGGAGTACGTCGGAGTCGTAGTCGGAGTCGGAGTCGAGTCGGTAATTTTCAAGAGTGGTTTAAGTGGAGTCGGGTCGGAGTCGGAGTCGGAGTCGGAGTCGGAAAATTTTTGAACGACTCACAATCCCCTGTGGTGGTAAGCTTCTTGAAGGAATCCAAAATTTGTATG
>JABUQX010106126.1:40000-41707 GCA_015478945.1 Trachelipus rathkii | reverse complement strand
GGGCAATATTTCCGCGTTCCCGCCTGCTGCGTGCGCCTGCAGGCGCAATATTCTGCGCGAATTGTTATTTGTGAACACACATATCGCACATACATACCTATGTATGCTTGGCCACACACACACACACACACACACACACATTCCTCACACAGACACACACACGCACACTCACTTACACCTATAACGTATAATATATAGTGACTGGTATTGGTCACTTTTTATATCCGCAATTTCATGTTATTCCTTGCGGATGGGATGATTCGCATCAGAAGATAGAAGATGTTATGCGCACGCGCATGATACATATACATGTATGCGCAAACGCATGACTAAGTAGTAGTATAAAAGCGACCATTCCTTAAAGAAGGCCCAATGGGTTCAGGATACCTGTGAAACCTTCCAGAAGAGTACAAGAGCAACTATATATATATATATATATATATATAAGAAGAAAGTATATATATATATATATATATATATATATATATATATATATATATATATATATATATATATATATATATATATATATATATATATATATATATATATATATATAGTGAAAGGCAAATTTGAATATATAATATGGTTCTCGGAGAATCAATAAAATATATCTCCTTGGAGAGCACAGACAGATAAAGCAGTCACGGTGAATGGAATGGGTATAGAGATACGGTGAATGAGACGGGGTAGGAGGGAAGGACTGGGATGATGAGGGTGTGTGTGTATAAGGGGGAGTGTATGTGTCTATGGATGCATTCGTGGATATTAAAATACATTCATGAGTTATAGAAAAACGAGGATGCGAAACCGAAAAACGGTCCGGTTTGCGGTGCGGTGCGGTGCAGTGGTGCTGTGCGGCTCGGCGCGGCGCGGCGCGGCGCGGCGCGGCTCGGCGCGGCTCGGCAGGGTCTTGCGGTTAAGCGAAAACGCGTTGGTGAACCTGAACGCTGCCCCACCCTTATGTGGGAAATCCGCGAAAAAAAAAAAAAAAAAAAAAAAAAAAAAAAAAAAAAAAAAAAAAAAAAAAAAAAAAAAAAAAAAAAAAAAAAAAAAAAAAAAAAAAAAAAAAAAATAAAACACCCATGAAGGTAGCTGAGTATTCCAAAATTACGGGGCCAAAAGCTCAGGTAGGTTCCTGGCACCTGTGGTCAAAATGACCACCGGTCAGTCAAGGTCAAAAAGGGGGCGGAGCTACGTTGTCCAAAATGACTCCCCTACTACTGAGGTTATTAGTAAGGAGGAGGTAATGGGTAGAGTGAAAAGTTGAAGAATGGTAAATCTGCAGGTATAGATGAAATTACTGGTGAAATGATCAAGAACGGAGGCGAGATTTTGATTGATTGGATTTGGAAGTTGTGTAATAAAGTGTTTATAGAGGTTATAGTTCCAAGGGATTGAGGAGAGCGGTAATAGTACCCTTATATAAGGGTAAGGGAGAAAAGGGGAACTGTAGAAATTATAAGGGAATAAGTTTATTGAGTATTGTAGGGAAGGTATATGCTGGTATTTTGGTCGAAAGAGTGCGTCAAGTGACTGAAGGACTGATTGGTGAAGAACAAGGTGCGTTTAGGAGTGGTAGAGGATGTGTGGATCAAATCTTTACATTAAAACAAATGATTGAGAAAATGAGGGAGAAGAAGAATAAATTGTATTTAGGTTTTATGGATTTGCAACAGGCGTATGATAGAGTTAATAGGGAAGGTT
>JABUQX010106126.1:10000-35000 GCA_015478945.1 Trachelipus rathkii | reverse complement strand
ACACATTCGGTATTCGCCGAACATTTTAACGAACTTTATAAGACGAATGATTTTCTGATGTCATTTTAACTACATTCGAACTACATTTAAACGAACATTCGCTATAAATGACCCAGCCAGGCATTCGGTGTTTCATTATAATTCGTCTTATAAATATTGTTGAAATGTTTGGCAAACACCGAATGTTTGTAGTCGTTATAATTTAATTATAGTTTTATTATATCAATGATTTATTTAGTGGTTTTTTTATTACAACGAAATCTTTTATTTATAAAACTAGGTTAAAAATTAAAATGCATTATCCTACCATTATCTTACCATACATAACCTTACCATTGCCTCACCACACCATTACTTTACCATACATAACCTTACCATACCTTTACCTTACCATTACTTTACCATTTAGTTAACTTACCACGCATAACCCTACCATATCTTTACCATCACCTTACCATTGCCGCATCATGCCATTAATTTACCATAATTTTACCATTACCTAACCATACCATTAACTTACCGTGTATAACCTTATCATTATCAAACCTTTAGCATTACCTCACAATACAATACATAACCTAACTATGTCTTTACTATTACCATACCATTACCTTATCATACCATTACTTGCCATACATAATCTTAACATACCTTTACCATTATATTACCATACATAACCTTATCATACCTTTACTATCACCTCTACCACAGCTTTACTATGCATTTACATTTATCATTACCTTACCATATATTTGCCATTACCTTACCATAGCTTTACCATTACCTTACCACCATCTTAACATACCTTTACCTTACCATAACCTTACTGTTACCTTAACATACCTTTATCTTGATTATCTTACCATTACCTTACAATACCATTGCCTCACGATAAAAGAACCGCAAATGGGACTAATATTATTATTATTATTATTATTATTATTATTATTATTATTATTATTATTATTATTATTATTATTATTATTATTATTATTATTATTATTATTATTAGTATTATCAATATTATTATTATTAACTGGGCTCAATGGACGAAAACGTCCCCCTAGTAGTATTCCTTTTCTTTGGGTTGCTCCACAATCTCATCTTCAAGAAATTCATCATCGTACGCTAATCCTTCCTTGTTAGCATTCTCCCTATTGATCCGATTTATTTTTGTTATTTACTTTTATTTATAAAACATATTTTTAATATCGAATAATATAATGTTGAGAAACAGAAACAACAACAACAACAACAACAACAACAACAACAACAACAACAACAACAACAGCAAGAAGAAGAAGAAGAAGAAGAAGAAGAAGAAGAAGAAGAAGAAGAAGAAGAAGAAGAAGAAGAAGAAGAAGAAGAAGAAGAAAAAACAACAACAACAACAACAACAACAACAACAACATTAAAACACTTAAATTAATATTTATTGAAAAGAAAAACTAAATAAAAATTTCAAGAAAATAAAATTACTAAAAAGAAAAGTGATTTTCGTTTTTTTTTTATTTTAAATTATTGCCTGGGTTTTTTTTTTTTTTTTTTTTTTTTTTTATTTTTTTGGCGCGTTTTTTTGTTAGCCATTTTTAGCGGGCTTTTTTAAAAATATCATTTTTTTTGGCGCGCTTTTTTTTATATTAGACATTTTTTGGCGGGCTTTTTAATAAAGTATGTTTAAATTGATTTTTTTTCCCCTCCGAGTTTCCTTATCATATAATTAGGGATCCATTAGACGAGGCTCCACTTTACCTTCTTTGTTCAGGTAAATTGATTGAAAAATTAAACGGTTTCATCATGTTTGTAGTTGACCTTTTTTGCCCCATCCTTAATCTATCATATTTACCTCACATTGATCTTTCCATTTTACTACTACTACTATTACTACTACTACTACTACTTATATATACTTTTTTATTTATATATATATATATATATATATATATATATATATATATATATATATATATATATATATATATATATATATATATATATATATATATATATGTTATATATATATATATATATATATATATATGTATATATATTTTCCCCATGTTGTCAGGGTGGCACTCAGCTGTAGATCATACGAACCACAAAGGTCATTCATGGGTCATTCAGGTTGCATATGCCATATACGGCAGTATAGAATGGAGCAACAGTTCCACTACACTGCGTACCACCTAGAGCATTGATTTCACTATATTATATATATATATATATATATATATATATATATATATATATATATATATATATATATATATATATATATATATATATATATATATATATATATATATATATATATATATATATATATATATATATACTTGGCTCCTTGGTAGCGCGTCTACTAAGGACAACTTAGTAAACCTTCTCTAACAACACCCAAATCCGGTTGCCATATTAAGAGATTTCAACCTTCATCACCCACTGTGGGGTGACTAGATCACCTCGCCCAAGACTAAGATCCTTGTCGATCTCGTAGCCCCTTTACTCTGTAATGCCTTAACACCGTACTCCATCCCTACCTCTTCAACGTTTAGACTAGGGATGTTCCAAAGTATTGTATTGGTATTGGGTATTGGCCATTTTTCCGGGTATTGGTATTGGCTCCCAAAGGGTATTGGCATTTAGCAAAGGTATTGGTATTGGTCAAAATATGTCAATACTGTTCAGTCCATATAATTTGAAGGCAAAGTAACAATATGTTAATGCTCTTGAAACTTCCGTTCGAGAAGTTTATAAAATATAAATAATAGGTGGTCTTTTTCATGCATAAAAAATTTCCAATATAACAAATTAATAGAAAGTATTGGTATTGGTATTTGCTGAAATTCCAGTATTGGTATTGGCAGTAGCATCAATGAGAGTATTGGCATTGGTATTGGTCAACGATTCAGTTTTGGCACATGACTAGTTTAGACACACACACACACACACACACACACACACACACACACACACACACACACACACACACACACACACACACACACACACACACACACACACACACACACACACACACACACACACAAACCTTCACATACACACACAAACCTTCACATACACACACACACAAACTTTCACATACACACACACCACCACACATATAGAACACCCTTACACACACACACACACACACACACACACACACACACCTCCACCTGTTTAGAGATCTCCTTTTGCTCCCATTCTCTTATGGATCGTATCAAATGGTCCCCACTTCGATAACTTGGACGATATCGATAATTATCCGATTGGCTTACGCAAACTCACACCGAGCCCACTGATAGAATCTTTTTCTTTTATTTTCTTTGAATTGCGGAGCCGTTATATTTTTTTCTGACTCGGGTTCCAGTACCGGTATATTTTTCTGACACCGATTCCAATACCGGTATACTTTTTTTTTACTCGATTCTAATACCGGTATACTTTTTTTCTGACTCCGATTCCAGTACTGGTATATTTTTTCTGACTCCGATTCCAGTACCAGTATATTTTTTCTCACTCCGATTCCAGAACCGGTATATTTTTATGACTCCTATTCCAGTACCGGTATATTTTTTCTGACTCCTGTACTAGTACCGGTATATTTTTCTGACTCCGGTTCCAGTACCAGTAATTTTTTTATGACTCTGGTTCCAGTACCGGTATATTTTTTCTGACTCCGATTCCAGTACCGGTATATTTTTTCTGACTCCGATTCCAGCACCGGTGTAGCTATTTCTTCTTACTCCGATTCCAGTGCCGGTATACTTTTTCTGACCGATTCCAGTGCCGGTATCTTTTTCTGACTCTGATTCCAGTACCGGTATATTTTTTCTAACCGGTTCCAATACCGGTATATTTTTCTGAATTCGATTCCAGTACTAATATATTTTTCAGACTCTGGTTCCAGTACCGGTATGTTTTTTTTTTTAACTCTAGTTCCAGTGCTGGTATATTTTTTCTGACTCCGGTTCCATTACCTGTATATTTTTCTGACTATGATTCCAGAACCGGTATATTTTTCTGACTCCGGTTCCAGTACCGCTATATTTTTTCTGACTCCGGTTCCAGTACTGGTATATTTTTTCTGGCTTTGATTCCAGCATCAGTATATGTACCGGTATATTTTTCTGACTTTGATTCCAGCATCGGTATATTCTTTCTGACTCCAGTTCCAGTACCGGTATATTTTTTCTGACTCCGGATCCAGTACCGGTATATTTTTCTGACTTTGATTCCAGCATCTGTATATTTTTCAGACTCCGGTTCCAGTACCGGTGTATTTTTTCTGACTCCGATTCCAGTGCAGGTTCTGATACCGATCCTAAAAAGTTTTTGCTCCGGTTCAGAATACACTAAAAAAAAATTCTTACTCCGATTCCTTCTCAACCCAAAACTATGTGAATATGCGACTTCGCAACTCCGCTGCCCTACTTTATATATTCTTTTTATTAATTATATTTTTCTATCTTTTTATATTTTATTTTTCCCTATAATATGATTTTTCCCTTTTATATTTTATTCCGTTTTACTTCGTTGCATTAATTCATATTTCCATTTTATCTTCATTTACTTTATTTTCCTCATTTTTGACTCTCTCTCTCTCTCTCTCTCTCTCTCTCTCTCTCTCTCTCTCTCTTCTCTCTCTCTCTCTCTCTCTCTCTCTCTCTCTCTCTCTCTCTCTCTCTCTCTCAATGGACACTGCTTTTCTGAACTCTCTCTCTCTCTCTCTCTCTCTCTCTCTCTCTCTCTCTCTCTCTCTCTCTCTCTCTCTCTCTCTCTCTCTCTCTCTCTCTCTCTCTTTTTCAATGGACACTGCTGTTCTGAACTTTTCTCTCTCTCTCTCTCTCTCTCTCTCTCTCTCTCTCTCTCAAAATAATCTCTCTCTCTCTCTCTCTCATTTTTATTCATTTTCCTGTCCGTTTCCA
The DNA here is from genome assembly GCA_015478945.1 of Trachelipus rathkii. NCBI lineage: Eukaryota > Metazoa > Arthropoda > Malacostraca > Isopoda > Trachelipodidae > Trachelipus > Trachelipus rathkii. Next base: position 30,072 of record JABUQX010106126.1, on the reverse strand, counting down.
TTCATTTTCCCTCTCTCTCTCTCTCTTTCTCTTTCCCTTTCTGTTTATTTTCCTGTCCTTTTCCTCTCATCTCTTTCCTCTTATTTGTTATTGTTTTTTTCTATAGTTTTTAATTATTTATCAATTTTTTTTTAAGTAATGTTATTTATTTGCTTTCCTCTCTCTCTCTCTCTCTCTCTCTCTCTCTCTCTCTCTCTCTCTCTCTCTCTCTCTCTCTCTCTCTCTCTCTCTCTCTCTCTCTCTCTCTCTCTCTCTCTCTCTCTCTCTCTCTCTCTCTCTCAATTTCCTTCTTTCTTTACATTCATACCTTCCACATGCTTATTATTTTTTATATTTATTATTTTTCTTTTGAAGTTTTCCCTTTTTTTTTTTTTTTTTTTTTTTTTTTTTTTTTTTTTTTTTTTTTGCTTTTTTTAGGGGGGGGAAGGGATTCCCTTGGGGGTTTCTCTATTGCTTCATTCAGGGGGGGGAAGGAATCCCCTGAGGGAAGATCTTTATTTTTATCTAACATGATTTATTTTTCTGTCTTTCTGTGTTTGTTTGTGTGTCTTTCTGTTTGTGTCTGTCTGCGTCTGTTTGGCTGTCTTTCTGTGTTTGTTTGTGTCTGTCTGTTTATTTGATGTCTGTGTCTGTTTGTCTGTCTTTCTGTGTTTGCTTGTGTCTGTCTTTCTGTTTATTTGATATTTGCGTCTGTTTGTCTGTCTTTCTGTGTTTGTTTGTGTGTCTTTCTGTTTATTTGATATTTGAGTCTGTTTGTCTGTCTTTCTGTTTTTGTTTGTGTCTGTCTGTTTATCTGATGTCTGAGTCTGTTTGTCTGTCTTTCTGTGTTTGCTTGTGTCTGTCTTTCTGTTTATTTGATATTTGAGTCTGTTTGTCTGTCTTTCTGTGTTTGTTTGTGTGTCTTTCTGTTTATTTGATATTTGAGTCTGTTTGTCTGTCTTTCTGTTTTTGTTTGTGTCTGTCTGTTTATCTGATGTCTGAGTCTGTTTGTCTGTCTTTCTGTGTTTGCTTGTGTCTGTCTTTCTGTTTATTTGATATTTGAGTCTGTTTGTCTGTCTTTCTGTGTTTGTTTGTGTGTCTTTCTGTTTATTTGATATTTGAGTCTGTTTGTCTGTCTTTCTGTTTTTGTTTGTGTCTGTCTGTTTATCTGATGTCTGAGTCTGTTTGTCTGTCTTTCTGTGTTTGCTTGTGTCTGTCTTTCTGTTTATTTGATATTTGAGTCTGTTTGTCTGTCTTTCTGTGTTTGTTTGTGTGTCTTTCTGTTTATTTGATATTTGAGTCTGTTTGTCTGTCTTTCTGTTTTTGTTTGTGTCTGTCTGTTTATCTGATGTCTGAGTCTGTTTGTCTGTCTTTCTGTGTTTGCTTGTGTCTGTCTTTCTGTTTATTTGATATTTGAGTCTGTTTGTCTGTCTTTCTGTGTTTGTTTGTGTGTCTTTCTGTTTATTTGATATTTGAGTCTGTTTGTCTGTCTTTCTGTTTTTGTTTGTGTCTGTCTGTTTATCTGATGTCTGAGTCTGTTTGTCTGTCTTTCTGTGTTTGCTTGTGTCTGTCTTTCTGTTTATTTGATATTTGAGTCTGTTTGTCTGTCTTTCTGTGTTTGTTTGTGTGTCTTTCTGTTTATTTGATATTTGAGTCTGTTTGTCTGTCTTTCTGTTTTTGTTTGTGTCTGTCTGTTTATCTGATGTCTGAGTCTGTTTGTCTGTCTTTCTGTGTTTGCTTGTGTCTGTCTTTCTGTTTATTTGATATTTGAGTCTGTTTGTCTGTCTTTCTGTGTTTGTTTGTGTGTCTTTCTGTTTATTTGATATTTGAGTCTGTTTGTCTGTCTTTCTGTTTTTGTTTGTGTCTGTCTGTTTATCTGATGTCTGAGTCTGTTTGTCTGTCTTTCTGTGTTTGCTTGTGTCTGTCTTTCTGTTTATTTGATATTTGAGTCTGTTTGTCTGTCTTTCTGTGTTTGTTTGTGTGTCTTTCTGTTTATTTGATATTTGAGTCTGTTTGTCTGTCTTTCTGTTTTTGTTTGTGTCTGTCTGTTTATCTGATGTCTGAGTCTGTTTGTCTGTCTTTCTGTGTTTGCTTGTGTCTGTCTTTCTGTTTATTTGATATTTGAGTCTGTTTGTCTGTCTTTCTGTGTTTGTTTGTGTGTCTTTCTGTTTATTTGATATTTGAGTCTGTTTGTCTGTCTTTCTGTTTTTGTTTGTGTCTGTCTGTTTATCTGATGTCTGAGTCTGTTTGTCTGTCTTTCTGTGTTTGCTTGTGTCTGTCTTTCTGTTTATTTGATATTTGAGTCTGTTTGTCTGTCTTTCTGTGTTTGTTTGTGTGTCTTTCTGTTTATTTGATATTTGAGTCTGTTTGTCTGTCTTTCTGTTTTTGTTTGTGTCTGTCTGTTTATCTGATGTCTGAGTCTGTTTGTCTGTCTTTCTGTGTTTGCTTGTGTCTGTCTTTCTGTTTATTTGATATTTGAGTCTGTTTGTCTGTCTTTCTGTGTTTGTTTGTGTGTCTTTCTGTTTATTTGATATTTGAGTCTGTTTGTCTGTCTTTCTGTTTTTGTTTGTGTCTGTCTGTTTATCTGATGTCTGAGTCTGTTTGTCTGTCTTTCTGTGTTTGCTTGTGTCTGTCTTTCTGTTTATTTGATATTTGAGTCTGTTTGTCTGTCTTTCTGTGTTTGTTTGTGTGTCTTTCTGTTTATTTGATATTTGAGTCTGTTTGTCTGTCTTTCTGTTTTTGTTTGTGTCTGTCTGTTTATCTGATGTCTGAGTCTGTTTGTCTGTCTTTCTGTGTTTGCTTGTGTCTGTCTTTCTGTTTATTTGATATTTGAGTCTGTTTGTCTGTCTTTCTGTGTTTGTTTGTGTGTCTTTCTGTTTATTTGATATTTGAGTCTGTTTGTCTGTCTTTCTGTTTTTGTTTGTGTCTGTCTGTTTATCTGATGTCTGAGTCTGTTTGTCTGTCTTTCTGTGTTTGCTTGTGTCTGTCTTTCTGTTTATTTGATATTTGAGTCTGTTTGTCTGTCTTTCTGTGTTTGTTTGTGTGTCTTTCTGTTTATTTGATATTTGAGTCTGTTTGTCTGTCTTTCTGTTTTTGTTTGTGTCTGTCTGTTTATTTGATATTTGAGTCTACTCGTCTGTCTATTTGTCTGTTACGATGTCGATGTGTTTTCTGTCTTTTTGATATTTGAGTCTGTTTGTCTGTCTTTCTGTGTTTGTTTGTGTGTCTTTCTGTTTATTTGATATTTGAGTCTGTTTGTCTGTCTTTCTGTTTTTGTTTGTGTCTGTCTGTTTATCTGATGTCTGAGTCTGTTTGTCTGTCTTTCTGTGTTTGCTTGTGTCTGTCTTTCTGTTTATTTGATATTTGAGTCTGTTTGTCTGTCTTTCTGTGTTTGTTTGTGTGTCTTTCTGTTTATTTGATATTTGAGTCTGTTTGTCTGTCTTTCTGTTTTTGTTTGTGTCTGTCTGTTTATCTGATGTCTGAGTCTGTTTGTCTGTCTTTCTGTGTTTGCTTGTGTCTGTCTTTCTGTTTATTTGATATTTGAGTCTGTTTGTCTGTCTTTCTGTGTTTGTTTGTGTGTCTTTCTGTTTATTTGATATTTGAGTCTGTTTGTCTGTCTTTCTGTTTTTGTTTGTGTCTGTCTGTTTATCTGATGTCTGAGTCTGTTTGTCTGTCTTTCTGTGTTTGCTTGTGTCTGTCTTTCTGTTTATTTGATATTTGAGTCTGTTTGTCTGTCTTTCTGTGTTTGTTTGTGTGTCTTTCTGTTTATTTGATATTTGAGTCTGTTTGTCTGTCTTTCTGTTTTTGTTTGTGTCTGTCTGTTTATCTGATGTCTGAGTCTGTTTGTCTGTCTTTCTGTGTTTGCTTGTGTCTGTCTTTCTGTTTATTTGATATTTGAGTCTGTTTGTCTGTCTTTCTGTGTTTGTTTGTGTGTCTTTCTGTTTATTTGATATTTGAGTCTGTTTGTCTGTCTTTCTGTTTTTGTTTGTGTCTGTCTGTTTATCTGATGTCTGAGTCTGTTTGTCTGTCTTTCTGTGTTTGCTTGTGTCTGTCTTTCTGTTTATTTGATATTTGAGTCTGTTTGTCTGTCTTTCTGTGTTTGTTTGTGTGTCTTTCTGTTTATTTGATATTTGAGTCTGTTTGTCTGTCTTTCTGTTTTTGTTTGTGTCTGTCTGTTTATCTGATGTCTGAGTCTGTTTGTCTGTCTTTCTGTGTTTGCTTGTGTCTGTCTTTCTGTTTATTTGATATTTGAGTCTGTTTGTCTGTCTTTCTGTGTTTGTTTGTGTGTCTTTCTGTTTATTTGATATTTGAGTCTGTTTGTCTGTCTTTCTGTTTTTGTTTGTGTCTGTCTGTTTATCTGATGTCTGAGTCTGTTTGTCTGTCTTTCTGTGTTTGCTTGTGTCTGTCTTTCTGTTTATTTGATATTTGAGTCTGTTTGTCTGTCTTTCTGTGTTTGTTTGTGTGTCTTTCTGTTTATTTGATATTTGAGTCTGTTTGTCTGTCTTTCTGTTTTTGTTTGTGTCTGTCTGTTTATCTGATGTCTGAGTCTGTTTGTCTGTCTTTCTGTGTTTGCTTGTGTCTGTCTTTCTGTTTATTTGATATTTGAGTCTGTTTGTCTGTCTTTCTGTGTTTGTTTGTGTGTCTTTCTGTTTATTTGATATTTGAGTCTGTTTGTCTGTCTTTCTGTTTTTGTTTGTGTCTGTCTGTTTATCTGATGTCTGAGTCTGTTTGTCTGTCTTTCTGTGTTTGCTTGTGTCTGTCTTTCTGTTTATTTGATATTTGAGTCTGTTTGTCTGTCTTTCTGTGTTTGTTTGTGTGTCTTTCTGTTTATTTGATATTTGAGTCTGTTTGTCTGTCTTTCTGTTTTTGTTTGTGTCTGTCTGTTTATCTGATGTCTGAGTCTGTTTGTCTGTCTTTCTGTGTTTGCTTGTGTCTGTCTTTCTGTTTATTTGATATTTGAGTCTGTTACAAATATACTCTCTAGATGAGTTAACCTTAACTCACGAAAGGATGCCTACTAAACTCTCCATGTTAGTTTACTGTACTCTTTTAAAGGAAACCAATTCACTCATTTATTTAGTTAGCCTCACTATTAAAAAGGTGTGTAGTGACCTCTTTTCATTTACTATATATATATATATATATATATATATATATATATAGTTATATATATATATATATATATATATATATATATATATATATATATATATATATATATATATATATATATATATATAGGTAAAGAAGTATATATATATATATATATATATATATATATATATATATATATATATATATATATATGTCTAAGTCTGTTTGTCTGTCTGTGTGTATATTTGATTGTTTGTTTGCATGTTTGTCACTCTGTCTGCGTGAGTTTGTTTGACTGTCTCTCTGTGTGTGTTTGTTTATATATGTCTGTTTGTCCCTTCGTGTGTTTGCTTGTTTATGTGTCTGTCTGTTTCTCTGTCTGCCTGAGTTTGCTTTACTGTCTGTCTGTCTTTATCTGACTGTCTCTTTGTCTGTCGCTATGTGTTTCTTTATGTGTTTATATATTTGTATGTCTAATAGTCTGTCTGTCTGTCTGTGTCTGTTTGTCTGTCTGTTTCTCTGTCTGTCTCTCCGTGTGTTTTTTATCTGTGCCTTTGTATATTGAATATTTCTTCTTCTTTTTCTTCTTCCTGGCAGAGACTTCATATATAAAACTAAATATCGATTATAGGCAATTTTTTAGATACTATTTTAACGATCTAGCACGAAATAATAATCATAAACTTTCTCATAAACGATTTCAAACCAATATGGCAAAGAATTTCTTCACTTACGATGTAATGAGATGGAATGTTTCTATGGAATACGTGAAGCAGCGGCAACATCGATTGATTAAAGAAAAAGTTAGATATACACCTTAAGAAAATTGGTCTTTAAACTTGAATTCAAATGAATTTTTACCTTATTAAAAACACTAGAACTAGTAGTGACCTAGATATGGTAAAATAAAACTAGAACTATTGAATACTTGGTTAATGTTAAGAAATACATCTTAAAAAGTGAATTCGGGCGCCGAACTTATAATAGGTTTTGATGTTCACCGCTTCAAACGTATCCGTTCTAAGACGGTGGGTAATCTCATCGAATACACTATCGCATCAACTTAAATAATAAATAGCTTGATGTTCATCGCTTAGAAAGTATCCGTTCTAAGAAGGTGATATCTTAGTCACACTGAGTAGGAGATAATCCGCTATTAATAATGAATTGATGGTATTGTAATAGAATTAATATAATAATTAATTAATAATATAATATACTAATAATAACATAAAATAATAATAATAATAATAAATACATATAAGTAATATAATAATAATAATAATAATAAAATAATAATAATAATAATAAATAATAATAATATAATAATAATAATAATTATATATAATATAATAAGTAATATAATAATTAATAATATTAATAATAATATAATAATATAATAGATATAATAATAATATAATAATAATAATAATTAATAATAATAATATATATTGATGTTCACCGTGTAGAAACCTTATCGTTGTAATACGTATCTTTCGATAAACAAAGAGTAGTAGGAATAATCCCAAAAACAACAATTCCACAAACTTGTAGCAACTATGATGCTTGCTGCTTCAGAAACAATCTTTTTAAGTGAACAAACTCACATTCACTTAAATAAGTAAATAAAGATACTGAATATAAAACATGTACGCCAATATGATTGATAAATACATTCAACGACACTTCCAAAAAAATAAATACAAAAAATACTACCACCACCATTTATTCATCTTGTTTTCGTCTTTCTTCTTCTTCTTCTTCTTCTTCTTTTCTTCTTCTTCGTCGTTCTTTCTTCTCTGTCTTCTTCATTCTTCTCTTTTCTTCTTCTTCTTCTTCTTCTTAGCTTCTTCTTCTGTTGTTCTTCTTCTTCTTCTTCTTCGTTCTTCTTCTTCTTTTTCTTCTTCTTCTTCTTATTATTTTATTATTATGATTAGTATTATTATTTTATTTTATTTAGGTGTCTTCAAATGATTAAATGAATTAATATGTTTAAAACCACGTTTTCAGGCACTTCGAACTTGCTCGCTTTTCAGATTATTAAATTTTATCGACCGAAAAAAGTTGCTCAAAAACTACAACATTTTATATAAATTATTATTATTATACCTGTATTATATTATATATTATATTATAGTAATTATATATTAATAGATATATATATTATGTATACGTATTAATATGATTATTATATATATATATATATATAGAATTATCATCATAATTATATATCATCTGTCTCTTGTTCCCTAACATGGCGGGTAGACTACTCAAATAGATTAAAACCTGATCTAAATCTCAACATCTCTCTCATCTATTTTTTAAATTTTAATAAATATTTTCAAGAATCCTACGGAGAGCGTTCATGCTAGTGTGTGGGTAGGTGCGCCTATTAACCCTAAAGAATGTTCGAATTTATGGTAATGTTAACTTTAAAATTTCTTATTTATATAATATAGTGTGTGTGGGTATATAGATAAGTGATATGTGTGTGGTATATATATAATATAGTTATATTATTATATATATATATATATATATATAATTATATAGTATACTTATTAATATTATTATATATATATATATATAATTAATTTAATATATATAAACCGGTATTTAAATGTAATGCTTAATGTCATAGTTTTACGCCATAAACATGCCAATGACCAAACGAAAAACGGCGCGAGATGGCGAAATCAATATTCGTGGCGAAAGCGCAAAGCGGGCTGGGCTGAGTGTCGAGCAGAGCTCGTTACGGACCGGAAATCTCCTTGCGATCTCTGGAAACGTTCCCCGACCCTTGAGACCCCCTAACCTCAAAAACGTAACAAACGTTAGGGGAATCAAAGTAACGGCGACATAACATTGAGCATCCGCGCTCGCAAACGCCTCGCCGAAAGCAAAACGCTTCCCCGCTTCCCGCCTTGGAAACACTTGATTTCAAATCTAACAACATTATGACGAAAAATCCAAGTCGCCCTTCGAAGCATTTGGATTTCCTCCGTTCAGAGCTCCAGAGCTTCGAAAAACTATCTCGGAGCCTTAAGAAACGCATTCGGGCCCTGGAAGCGCCCGTCAGGTACACTGGCGTGAATAAGTGTTGCCATGTGAAAAATTACCCAACTCCTTCCAGAGTTCGACAAGCCCATTGACCATGTCAGATAACATGAATGACTTTGGTCACCGGCCTCGGAAATGCCCCAAAAATGCTGAACGCCATAAATTTCATATACAAAAATTGATCATGTTGCCAGTTTAGCGACAAATCTGCGCTCCTCCGAAGATGCATGTATTCTCTAAAGTAGTAGTACATTATCTTCTCGAGGGAATGAAAAGTTGCTTTTTCAGGTCGCCAGTAACTTCTTACATAAGGTAAATTTTAGTTAAAGAGAGAAACCATTATGAAACTTGGTTGGTATGGGTGGAACTTGCACTACTGCGTAGGTGTGTAAAATTTCTATTAGATCGTAAGCAAAAGCGAGATTAACTTTTTTCAGAGTTGTTTATGTGTTTTATTGAAAGACTATGCGTGTTTGAAAGCTTATGGGATGTATATGTGCTTTGGATTGAAACCATTTCAATGACGTTTATTATTGAGGAAATGAACTTGGTAATGTCATTTTACTGAAGGCTGTATAGTTTACGTCGGAGTCAGAAATTTGGACTATATTTATTAATCATGATAGGGTGATGTCAATTCTGACAAGGCCGACGGGCGCAAAATTGACATACAATTGGTTGTCACGATTAGGATCAATGACCATTTAATTCATTTTCTCTCTCTCTTTTTGATTGTTTCCTGAGAGCGGATCACTCATCCCTCACCAACAAAGGGCATATGGCGTCCCTCCAGGCAGACAAAAATCTCCTTTCAGGGCTACAAACGAGCTCAAGGCAGTGAACCTACCTGCCGAGAGCCCGCCCGAGCGTTGGATCTCTAGATACAATTATCGATTTTATAGCATATGTCAGGCTTTTTGTTTGGGTAGTAGTTCCTTTTCAAAAATTTATAAACCATATATTTTATATAAGAAAATGTTTTTATACATCGTTATAAAACTATCATCACTTCAAAACTTATTTTGAAAGGAATAATTTTCAAAGCTTCATACGTTTTAAATGTTACTGTCAACTCGCTACGCCCATCAATGTCCATTTAAAGAAGTAAAAATTTACCTCTCTCTCTCTCTCCTGCTCTCTCTCTCTCTCTCTCTCTCCATCTCTCTCTTCTCTCTCTCTCTCTCACATTTATTAAATTAATGGCAATGGTATAGTTTCTATTTTGAACTTTACAGTCTCTAATGGACAAAATATGTTTAAAAAAAACGTTAAAAACTTTTATGTTGGAAATTTATTTAGCAGTCAAAACATGTTTGCAAGATGCGAATAAGTACAAAAATAAATGAAAAATAATTAAAAAATTGAAGTAATAACTAAACAATTACTTAATCATAAATTTAGATGGACTTACGAAGTGTTAGAATATTACCGGATAAACGCACGGACGACAGATTATAAGACTAAATTAGAAAAACATATTGCACCTAATTCGTATATTAATTTTGGTATATCAAATGCATGGCAAGAGAGGTCTATGTCTACGGATGAACTCCGAGCACTCGTAATCTTCGACCCTTGAGTGGTGAATAACTGATTATAATATTTAGATCAAACTAACATATTGATATTTCGCCAGAATCTGCACATGTCTCAGGCATTCTCGTCGTGTTCATATCGGCAATTCCCTACTTTCAAGGAGCTTTAAAATAGCCCGGTCTGTACACTTAGGAAAAGCCCGAAAGTCAATCGGTAGGGGGGAGAAGGAGGACGAGAGGAGAGAACGAGTGGAGAGAAGAGAGAGAGACCGAGAGAGAGAGAGAGAGAGATGAGAGACGAGATGAGAGAGAGAGGAGAGAGAGTTCATCAAATGACATTGCCATTTGAAAGAAGAGTGTATATCCACACTTTTTTTACCCGTACAAAGAAAAAAACATCTTTTCCAAAGACATTTCAGTCATCGAGAGAGAAAGGTGATACAGTTCGCTATTAAGAAGAGAAATAATTGACGTCGTTCCAGGAAAATGTCAAACATGTACATAATAGTCATCAGTTGAAAAGCAAAAATTAGCGTCACTATTGATTACGTCATTTTCTTAGTGGATGGAATGTTACACGTGTCATTCGAAACGTTTTTGGTTAATTCGAAAGGAAAAAGCTTTCTCTCGTTTTCCCCTCACCTTGCTCAACTCTCTCTCTCTCTCTCTTCTCTCCGTCTCTCTCTCTCTCTCTCTCTCTCTCTCTCTCCTCTCTCTCTCTCTCTCTTTCTCTCTCTCTCGTCTTCTCTCTCCTCTTCTACTCTCTCTCTCTCTCTCTCTCTCCTCTCTCTTCTTATCCTTCCATTTCTTCTTATTTCTCTTCCTTTCATTCATTTTATTAAATCGACTTTCTTTCTCTTTAGCGATTCTTCGCTCCTCAATCTCTCTCTCTCACTCAACCTGAAATTTAACCTAATTGAATAAAGATGGCCATTTTCCTCCAATTGAAGTCTCTCTCTCTCTCTCGCTCTCTGCTCTCTCTCCTCTCTCTCTCTCTCTCTCTCTTCTCTCTCTCTCTCTGCTTCTACTCTCTCGCTTCTCTCTAGCTTTTTTCAACTTACGACTTTTGTGCTTTAACCGAAATAATATTGAAAGCTTTCTTTTATATTCCATGACCAATTTAAATAAAAAATTAAAAGCAGGTGTATGAAATAACCTATTTTCGATAATAAACTTATCAATATTCTCTCTCTCTCTCTCTCTCTTCTCTCTCTCTCTCTTCTCTCTCTCTTTCTCTCTCGTCTCTCTTCCTCGCTCCCTCCCTTCCAGTAATTAGAAATGTTAAGGCTTGGTATGAAATATTTCATCTTCAGCTTTCCAATTAGTTTAAGTACTTTTTCATGGCTATAAAAAGTCAGTAAAAACACTGATCGAAAGATAAATTCCCTAAATTAATTACTGGAAATAATGGAGGATTTGTTAAAGTTTGAAAGGCTGCAACAGAAAATCACGAATTTGTTTAGGTTTGAAATGCTGCAACACAGAAAATGACGGATTTGTCTTGGTTTGAAAGACTCCAACACAGAAGTGATAGATTTGTTTGATCCAGGTTTGAAAGTCTACAACAAGAAATGACGAATTTGTCAAGGTTTGAAAGGCTGCAACCCAGAAAATCACAAATTTGCTTAGGTTTGAAATGCTGCAATATGGAAAATGACAAATTTGTCTAGGTTTAAAAAGGTGCAACACAAAAAGAAATGACGAATTTGTCTAGGTATGAAAGGCTTCAACACAAAAAATCACTAATTTTTTAGGTTTGAAATGCTGCAACAGAAAATGACGGATTTGTCTAGGCTTGAAAGACTGCAAAACAGAAGTGATGGATTTGTCCAATCTAGGTTTGAAAGTTTACAACATAAAAAATGACGAATTTGTCAATTTTTGAAAAGCTGCAACACAGAAAATGGCGAATTTGTCTAGGTATGAAAGGCTGCAACACAGAAATTCACGAATTTGTTTAGGTTTGAAAGGCTGCTACACAGAAAATGATGGATTTGTCTAGGTTTGAAAGACTGCAACACAAAAGTGACGGATTTGTGTAGTCTAGGTTTGAAAGGCTACAAAAAAATTACGAAATTGTCAAGGTTTGAAAGGCTGCAACAGAAAATGACGAATTTATCTAGGTTTGAAAGGGCTGCAATAGAAAATGACGAATTTATCTAGGTTTGAAAGGCTGCAATACAGAAAATGACGAATATGTCTAGGTTTGAAAGGATGCAACACAGAAAATCACGAATTTGTTTAGGTTTGAAATGCTGCAATATGGAAAATGACAAATTTGTCTAGGTTTAAAAGGGTGCAACACAAAAAAAGGACGAATTTGTCTAGGTATGAAAGGTTTCAACACAAAAAAATCGTGAATTTTTTAGGTTTGAAATGCTGCAACAGAAAATTACGGATTTGTCTAGGCTTGAAAGACTGCAAGCCCTTTTTACCCGGGAACAGAAGTGATGGATTTGTCTAATCTAGGTTTGAAAGTTTACAACACAAAAAATGACGAATTTGTCAATTTTTGAAAAGCTGCAACACAGAAAATGGCGAATTTGTCTAGGTATGAAATGCTGCAACACAGAAATTCACGAATTTGTTTAGGTTTGAAATGCTGCAACACAGAAAATGACGGATTTATCTAGGCTTGAAAGACTGCAACACAAAAGTGACGGATTTGTGTAGTCTAGGTTTGAAAGGCTACAAAAAAATGACGAAATTGTCAAGATTTAAAAGGCTGCAACAGAAAATCACGAATTTGTCTATGTTTGAAAGGCGGGAATAGAAAATGACGAATTTATCTAGGTTTGAAAGGCTGCAATACAGAAAATGACGAATATGTCTAGGTTTGAAAGGCTGCAACACAGAAAATCAAGAATTTGTTCTAATTGTGAGGCTGCAGCACAGAAAATCAAGAATTTGTTTAGAGATAAGGACGTGCCAACAGCAGAAAATGACGGATTGTCTAGGTTTGAAAGGAGCTGCATCACAGAAGGATGGATGTTTACCCCTTAAGTTTGAAGACTGCGGAGAGATTAAAAATGACGATTTTGATGGTTAGGTTTTGCAAAAGCTTAACATAGAATGACGAATTCTGTTTAGGCTTTGAAGGCATGCAACACAAAATAGAAAATTGGGAACAGGGAAATTACGAATTGAAAGGTGAATAGCTTGGCATTAACGTAGTCGGAGAAATCGAGCGTTTTTTTTTTTTTTTTTTTAAGGTGATTCGATGTTTTGATGAGTATGAGAAGCCCCATTCGCCAGATAGCTTATGTCGAGAGCACCTCCACCAAACAAACGAGGGTCAGTTTCGCAATCTGTCGGCGTGGAGAATGTGGCAATTCTTCCTTGGGCTTGCGCTCTTCCTTCCTGATGTAAATGAGATACCACCCTTCTCAAGGCTCTGCCTTGGGCCACGGTAGTTGCCTCTATCTATAAAGAAAAAAAAAGTCTCAATCATTACGCTATTTATAAGCAACATTATTCGTTTTTCATATATCATTTCTTTTTAAATTTTCAGATAATCAGTTAAGTTATGATAATTTGTCTAAGTATACCAGATTTGAGCATTTGTATGTCACTGTATTGCAAGGTATAAATATCTACTAATTCACTAGTCCACTAAAAATATAGTTTCTATGCTTGTAACTGTAAATTACATTAAAGGTCTGGGGAAATCTTATATCAATAATTATTTAAGGAAATAAAATACTCGGCTGCTATTTTAGTTCACACTATATATATGATATATACTATAACTAGTATATTATATATATATATAATATATAATATATACTATTTATTATATACATAAACCTTATCTAAGCTATATATACGATTTGATATACTAGTCATATAGTTATATTATCTGTCTACTAATTTTGTCAAAGTGAAGGAACTTTCGCTTTAAAAGGATGTAACCGATATATATCGTGATGACGAAGCGATGTAATCGATTTTCTATTTCATTATTTCAATGGCAATAATAGAGCGAACAAGGGTTGCCAATAACAGTTTTTATTTTTGTTAAACTCAAAGGAGATACCCCAAGATTAAAAATTGCCAAGGATGTCAAAGAGCTCAGGTCTTGCGGCCTCAGCGGGGACGACGGGGGGACTTCGTCCCCCCTCTGTCCCACCGCCGGCTCGAGCCCTAATAAAATAAATGAAAAAAAAAATTAAAACAAAAATAACATATAAAACATTAACATGATATAATAAACAACACGTGGCAACTTTTTCTCTTCTTCTATTGGAGTTTAAGTTAACACGTCCCAGTGCATGGTTAGACGATTAGATGTTCAGCGAATTTCGAAATCTGATTTTTATGTAACATCCTTTTAGAGGAGTAGTGCCCTATATGGAAGTATATATATAATACTATATTATATATATATATAGTATATATATATATATTATATAATATATTTATAGTTTATATGATTATAGATATATATATATGATATATTTAATATATATATATATAATTATATAAAGGTAAAATTTTTAAACATTAATATTTTTTCAGGGGGGTTAAAGTTATACGCGAAGTCGCCTATAACGCGGGGGGTCATGGAACCTAACTCACGCCTCTCGAAGGACGACTGTATATTATATATATATATATATATATGATATAAGTATATTATATTATATATATCATATATACTATATATATATAATATATATATATATTATATATAATAATATATTACTCTGAATTCTATATTTATATATATATTATATAATAATATATATATAGATGGCCAACTAAGGAATTTACCCGGCATGAATCCGAAAACTAAGGATAGGCTACCAAGAAAACTGATTAACATATATGAATCAGCGTATAAATTTGTATTGGAAATAAAAAAAAAACAAAATTTTAATTTTTTTTTAATTATTTCCTTACACTCGAAAACTACGATAGGTAGAAGAAAACGAATAACATATATGGAATCAGCGTAAAAAGTTCTTTTAGGGGGCTCGAGCCGACGGTGGGACAGAGGGGGGGACGGTTCCCATACCCCGTAGTGAGGGGCGCGAAGCGAAACCCGCGACACCAAATTACCACAAAGGGGCGGGGTTTCGCAAGAAGCCCTCCCCGGAGGGGGGAAATAGTACTCCCCCTCGTCCCCCAGGAGGCCGAGAGACCCCGAGTCTTTGCATCTTGCGGTTTACCTTGCGTATTCCTTTAGTTAAAAAAATATATATATATTTTCATACTTTCATAGCTGATTCTTAAATTCCTATTTATTAGTGATCTTGTACCATTCGTCGTGCTGATCACAAAATACAACAAATAAAAAGAGAAAATGCTTTGGCTGAGTATTTCCATATGAACATTTCATACGCTTGTTGCCATATATGTTATCAAAGTTTTCTCTGTACTATCTTAGTTTTCAAGTATTCATCCAGGTTAACTACTTTAGTTTCACCTATATAATATATATATCATATATTATATATATAATATAATAATATATATATGATATATATATTCATATATATATATATATATTATCATTATATATAGTAATTATATATATATATAAAAATATTATATAGTATATATATACTTATGATAATATAAATAAATATAATACTATATATATATTATATATATATATATATACTATATATATCTACTCTCAATACTACTATATATATATTATATATTATATACTATATATAATATATATATATATATATATATACGCATGCGCTGGCTCACAAGCAAAGCTTATTTATGAAGCCAGTCTCCTCCTCGCTCCATAAACAAAAGAATTACTAAACAATGAGAACAAAAAATATATTTTAATTAAAGAGAATGCCACACTCCTTATTTACCCAAGGGAAAAGTACTTAAAAGCCTAAAACGATCCTTTTTTTCTTTTGCGTGGCATAAGTAAGAAATTTATATTCAGAAAAAGAAAAAAACACTATGTAATAAAAAAAACTCCAAGGCAGAGAATGACTAGGAATAATAAGGTACCGTACCTATATATAATATATAGGTATATATATTATACTATATATATATACTATATATATATACTACGTATATATATATATTACTATTATTATATATATATATATAATATAGTGATATTATTACTACGTATTATATATATATATATCAGTGACGGCTCGTGAACCGAAAACATCGGAGATCGCACTTCAAATAATTAATGAAACTATAAGTAGCAGTATATACTATATATATATATATATATATATATATTACTATATATAGTAATATATATATATATATATGTATATTCATATATAATATATAATATATTTATTATATATATACGTATATTTATATGGAAACATGGCTATTACACGTGTACTGTAAAGTAACTCGACTCAACGATCATAGCCATTGAAATAGAGTTCAATCCTCGTTTCCTTTTTCTTCTGCGAACTTATTCATAATATTTTCAAGAGGGATTTTGAATGATTTTGTAACTTAATTAAAAGTTCTGATTTACTATTAGAAGCTCATTAGCCAAATTTACAGCTTCTGCCCTGACTGCATCCGCGCTTCGGAGGGATAGTCTTTATGTTTATACGATTTAGACAAAGAAAAAACTCCTTTTCAAAGCAGAGGCCGTTAGTTGACTGAATTGTGGCGATCAGACTAAAAAGTCTATAAGATTCAGAAACTCATCTTGTGAATCATTCTCTACGATGGTTTTTTAAAATAGTTTGATTGTCCTTTTATTGCATTATGTTGGTCAGAAATCACGGTTTATCATGACGTAAAAATGAATTGTCAAAAAGGATACCATATGTGGCCATTATTAAAGAATCTAAAGGCTTCTTCAGGAAACCTGTTTTGGAAGCTAGAGAATTTTTTGGACTTCCCTACATGTATGAACTTATGCACCAATAAATTTGAGAATCTTGCCCTCATATGAATGATGATATTATCAATTATTTCATAAAGGTTTTTCTTATAATGCCTTGACAATACTGATTCTCTCTTCTCTCTCTCTCTCTCTCTACTCTCTCTTCTTCTCTCTCTCTCTCGTCTCTCTCCTCTCTCTCTCTCTCGTCTCTCTCTCTCATCTCTCTCTCTCTCTCTCTCTCTCTCTCTCTCTCTCTCTCTTCTCTCTCTCCTCTCTTTCTCTCTCTCTCTTCTTCTCCTCAGCTATTTAAGAAGATGTTAATGTTGCTGAGATTAAATCTATCGTTCATCTGCAGTGTTCAATAGTTTCAGTACTTTTCATGGCTATAAAAAGTCAGTAAAAACACTGATCGAAAGATATGTTCGTTAAATTAATTACTGGAAAAAAATTAGGATTTGTTAAAGTTTGAAAGGCTGCAACAGACAATCACGAATTTCTTTAGGTTTGAAATGCTGCAACACAGAAAATGACGGATTTGTCTAGGTTTGAAAGACTCCAACACAGAAGTGATAGATTTGTCTGATCCAGGTTTGAAAGTCTACAACATGAAATGACGAATTTGTCAAGGTTTGAAAGGCTGCAACATAGAAAATCACGAATTTGTTTAGGTTTGAAATGCTGCAACACAGAAAATGACGGATTTGTCTAGGTTTGAAAGACTCCAACACAGAAGTGATAGATTTGTCTGATCCAGGTTTGAAAGTTACAAGATGAGACATCTCCTCCATTTATGATTCTTGAAAATGGTTAAATGACAAAAGTTAATGGCGATAATTATTACTTAAGCATTCATGAAAGGCTACAAAAAATAGAGTTGGAATAGAAACTGCTGCGAAAAGATATTTGCATTCTTGCAAATCGAGAATATTAACAAAAATTAACCAAAATATCTAGATATTAAAGCCTGCAATACAGAGAAATGACGAACTAGGGTCTAGGTTTGAAAAGGGCTGCAACACAGAAATGCGGATTTTGTCTAGGTTTGAAAGATCTGCATCACCAAAGGACGTATTGTCGAGCCTAAGTTTAAAAATGCTAGCAAATAAAAAAACAAATTTGTTTAGGTATTCAAATATATGATGACAAAAAATATAAATATAAAATGAAATTACGAATTTGGATGTTTATTTTAATTTTTTTGACAAGAAATCGAACGTTTTTTTTGTTTAAAATTATTAAATCGATGTTTTGATATGAGTATGAATGGCCACATGAGCGCAGCCTGATAGCTTCAAGTGGTCTAGAGGCACTCCCCACAACAAAAAGCGGCAGGTGTCCCAGTTCGCAAACTGTCGGGTGGGAAAATATTGTGAGTTATACTCGCTCTTCTTCCCTGGGCCTCTTGCTTCGTCTACCATGCTTTCAGGCGAATGTTAAATGAGACACCCCCTTCCATAGACTAGAAGCTTTAGCCCTTGGGCGGTAGTGTTGTACCTTTTTAAAATGGCATAGATTGAAACTAACCTTGTGCTTGCCATGTCACAATAAACGAGTAACCCAAAATAGTAAGCCCCAACGACATTATTCGATGTCTTTAAAGTTTTCTTTACTTTATTAAGTTGGAATCAGGGTAAAAGTTCCGGATGAAAAAGTTTTGTTTAGCTTATAACCACAACGATGTAACTGTTATTACTATACTGTTAACAAAATTACTGCTTAACCACAATAAACCCTCATTCGACATGGCCTCCATTCTAAACCGAATTTAAAAATAAAAAAAAATTTGGTAACACGAATATATTTACATATGAGAGAGATTTTTTAGCGCTTTTTAGTCCTCTCCGTACATTGGCGGGGGACGAAAAGAACTATAAAATAAAGCATTAGAGGAAAAAATTTCGATATTTCGTCAGAATAAGCTAGTCTAAGCTGTTACCCGAATTTGGTCGTAGGTCTGAAAAGGCCTAATCAATATTCAATACAAGAAAATGAAGCGAATTTGATCTAGGTTTGAAAGGTTGCAACAGAAAATTACGGATTTGTCTAGGTTTCAAAGGTTGCAACACCGAAAATTACGGATTTGTCTAGGTATGTACTCTGTACTTTTAGTCTGGGATCCCCTCCAGGGCTCTCTCAGACACCCGCGAGGATGCTGAAACCCATAATATCAAGCTCTACGAGTTTGAAAACATAGATAAAGATACCTTACTCGAGCTATTATACATTTGTACACAGATTTCAAGATTCGGTTTCAACACCGGTGCTAGAACCGCCACCCGATCCGCAGCACTGAGTCATCTCCAAACTCTGAACCTTTTGATAAAACATGTCGGCAGCTTATTTTCCTCGTAGCTACCGCTTTATTCAAGTTAAAGAACTCAACACCCACTTGCAAGGGGCGTAGCGTCATGAAACCACAGCACCGCTGCGGTGCCTGCACTACCTCTATTGCTTCTAAAGTTTGAATGGAATCTGATGTCTCTAGCCTCTTAATTAGGAGACACTAACTAACTTATATATATATACTATATATATTATAGTACTTAGATATAATATCACTATATAGTTATATATATATATATAGTATATAATTATATATATATACTATATCTAAGTTTACTATTCTGCAAGACATATATTATTTATTATATATAAATATATAATATATATATATATATATATAATATATATAACAATAGAGCAAACGAGAAGGGGGAAAAAAAGATGACTTGGTATATCAAGTACCTTTTTGGTTTGACGTAGCATGGCTCAACAGGTATACGAGCCGTCGAGTACGCTTGATCCTCAGTCGAGGCAAAGCATGCTGGTGGTATCGACCCCATGAGAGCAATATTCTCTCTTAATCTTCCTTAATCATTCTTTCTTATATACTACTGTATATGATATATATAGCTATATATTTATATATTATTATAATATATGCTATTATATACTAACGTAATATATACTATATATACCGCTATATATTAATAATATAACCCGGTTACTTCTAATTCCTTTTTACATCCTCTATGGTTGGAGTTTGTATTACATGTGTTTTTTCTTTCTGAATTATAATATTTCGTTAGGTTATGCCAGGTAAAAAAAAGGATTCCTTTTAAATACTTTCCCTGGGCAAAGCGATGTGGGCATTCCCATTAATTGAAATATAGTTTTGTTCTCATTGTTTAGTAATTCTTTGTTTATAGGGAGCGGGAGAGAGACTGACTTCAAAAATAAGTTTCCATTGTGAGCCAGCGCGCCGATGCGCTATATAAAGATTAATATAATATATATATAATATATATCATATATATATATATCATTAGTAAATATCTCGAGGTTGTCAACACTGAAGTGGAATGTTCAGGGATCACTTGTGTGCGCGCGGGTTTTGTTTTTTAGGCTTGTCGGACAAGTCAGTCGCTGAAAGGTTACTGTCGAACGTGGTAGTGTTGTGTGTGTGTCAAGGTCAGAGTTTTATTTTGAATGAAATGATACAACGTGTTGAGAAGAGATGCTGTATCAAGGTTTTTCCAGAAATTTGGTGATACGAG
>JABUQX010106126.1:0-5000 GCA_015478945.1 Trachelipus rathkii | reverse complement strand
TCCTCCTATCCCCAGATTGGGGGTGATGTGTGTAGCATACACCAGAACAGAAAAGTAGTAGAACACTACCCAAGTTGAAAAGAAAGCCCCTCCTTTACTGTCCCCTTTATACCCACATGTGATACCTCGTCGCAGTCAGAAAAATCCACCCTAGGGTTTCATGAGACTGTGATGGACCCTCACTGTGGTATCTCGTCAATGTGGGGTTCATCCCCAGGGCAAAGCCCACAACCATACCCCCTCACAAAACCCTGCCACTCACTCCTGTTATGCACCTTTCTTCTCGCCTCTGCCAAACTCACAGTCCTCTTCCTTCAGGCATTCCTTTACTGACTCAATTCACTTTTTCTTCCGTCTCCCAGGCAGTTGATTCCCAACACATTCACCACTATGGATCCTCTTAACCAACTGACTACCATCCATCCTTTCCATATGACTAAACTATCTCAATGTACTCTAGTTTATTCTCTTATTTACGCCTTTCTTCACACCACACAACTCCCTAATGCGCTCATTCTTCATTTTATCAATTCTTCTAACACCTAACATGCCCTAAAATTGTCCATCTGAACACTTTGTACCTTACATCTACAACTCTTATTCCAGACCATAGTTTCACTACCATACATTAACACAGGTAACAACAAACTGTACTCCAGTGCAAAACCCTAGTGCACTCAAGACTTAGTCCTTTTACATCTACCAAGGATTTAATTGCACCAGCCACCTTCCTACCAATCACAACTTTCCTACTACATTCTGCATCATCTGTTCCCTTTTTATCCAACATATATCCAAAATATTTCAACTCAGATACTTGTTCCGGTTGCTCACCATTTAACATGATTTCACACTGTAGACTCTCCTTACTCTCTACCATAACCTTACTCTTATCTACATTTACTTTCAAACCCCTCCTTTTACACACCCTGCCAAATCCTTCTACTAATCCTCTCAAACTTTCTTCAGATTCACCACACAAAACCAAATCATCCACATACAATAAGCAGGGCACCCTCCACTCCCTTCCATTCTAACGCCTTCCCCCGCCATCCTTACCTCTAATTCTTTAATAACCTCATCCATATACAAATTAAATAATCAGGGACACATAACACATCCCTTCTTCACTCTGCTATTAATATTAAACTAATCACTTTTGACTTCATTTATTCTTAAGTACATATGCTACACTATCATCATACATATACATACTTTGATTCCATCTGTGCCTACCAACACATCTATATCACTAACACCTGCCACAATGCTTCCCCATTAATCCTGTCATACGCCTGTTAAAACTACAAACTTAATACAATTTATTTTTCTGCTCTCTCCCAATTTTTGAATCATTTGTTTCAATTTGTTTGAAATTTATTTCTATTATAAGAAGGAAAATATTTTTGTAAGGAGTTGCAAATCATAATTTTATGCTGACTTCAACAATGTTTAATGCAAAATAATAATAATAATAATAATAACTAAATAAAAACAATTAAAAACACTTGCATTTCCATCTGTACTGATTGGTATAGCATAAGGAATAGGTTGAGGTGGGCCTCCATATACAGGTTGAGCTGGACCTCCATAACCTACAGGATACCCAGGCTGAATTGGGTAGGTTGGGTGTGTGGGATAACTTGGCTGAACTGTTGATGGCAACTGCCAACCAACATCCTGATCTTTTTTATTTGAATGAGATAATGACATTTCTAAATAATAATTGAATTGTATAAAATATTAAATAGAAATTTGTATTTGAACCTTTTTTTTCTGAAAGTAATATAAAAGTTTATTGATAAATAAGGTCCTAAATTAATGATTATATATATATATATATATATATATATATATATATATATATATATATATATATATATATATATATATATATATATATATATAAACACTCCTGTAACACGTCTCGAGAATCTTGAATCTCCTAATTTCGATGTTCTGTGGCTAAAAACTTTCTCCCTACTACTACATCTTGTGTTTCTGCTACTGCTCCCCTAATGGAACAGATTTTCACGTTTTTTTTGACTATCTTACTACTTCTCATGAGACTGTTACTTCTTCCCCTCCAAATGCTGAGATCCTCTATTTAGGGGATTTAATGTACACCACACTGGAGTGGTTGGGCTCTCTCGCACTGATGTATATGGGAGGGAGGCCAAACATTCAGTGGCTCTCAACGCATCTGGAACAGTTACTCATGAACCTACACATATTCCAGATCGTCCTAAACCAATTCTTGAACACTCTTGGACTTATGTTTCACCACAATTCTTCTCGTCTTTTTAAATACACCATTTCTCCTCCTCCTATTGGTAACTCTGACCACAATCTTGTAGCTCTTAATACTAACATAATCTTTTTTCTCCAGCAGCTCCACCATGCCCCTAAACGTACTGGCACTTTAATCGGGCTAATTGGGGAATTGCGTTGTTTTTTGGCTAACTCTTGGAATGAATCCCGCTTTGACTCCGGGGATGCCTCGGTCACCGCTGAAAAGGTGGGGGGCCGTAATCACCGAATGGGATGGAGCAGGTTCATTTCTTCTTCAACACCTTTTTTTCTCCCCAAAATCCATGGCTATCGATGGAGCTTGTTCTCGCCATTAAGGAGAGAGACACTGCGTAGCATGGGGAAAACTCTCATTCTTCTATTACTCTTACTAATTTCATTCTGCTGAATCGTTCCAGGATACTATTCGACAGGCTAAGCGCAGTTTCACTAAAAGAAAGTGCGACAACCTGCTTGGTTCTCCTACAGATAAAAATTTCTGGCCCCTTGCCAAAAACATCATCTCTAACAACTTTTGTAAATCTGCCTTTCTCCCCTTATTCGCCTTCCTGACGGTCTGTTGCTAATCCTCCTTCTGAAAAGGCCAATCTCTTCTCCTTTTTTCATCTAATTTACCCTGGACGATTCTGGCATCCCTCCTCCTACTCCTCTTCTCCTCTCAGGTTTCCCATGTCTTTACCTGTGACACACACATGATCGTGTGCATGGGATCCTGAAATCTTTGAATGTCAGGAAGGCTAGTGGCCTGGATGGAATTCCTCCCCGTGTTTTGAGGGGAGGGAGTGTGCTCTGAGCTGGCGCCCGTCCTCGTTCAATCCCTACTCTATGTTCTACAATATTCTTCTCAGTGCTGGAAGGCATTATTGCCCAACCGATCCCGGTGCAGTAGCCACTCTGGATCCTTCAAACTATCGCCCTATAGCCTTTCACTTGTGGCCTCCCCTCACTAACTACTCTTTTCTTAACTCTCATTTCCTGGATCATCTGGAGTCTCATTCCCTTCTTTCAGATCATCAGTATGGCTTTCGTCGTTCGAGGTCAACTGGTGACATACTTTCCTATCTAACTGATTTATGGTCTTCTGCTTAGGGACCATGGGGAGTCTTGCTGGTGGCATAGGGACATATCCAAAGCTTTTGACCAGGTTTGGCACGCCACCGTTTCTTAAATCCACGTTGAAATTTTGCTTCTCTCTCCTTCTCTTTGCTTAATTTTTTGCTCCAGCTTCAACTCCATCTAATCAGCACTCGTTGATGGAGCGACCTCTTCCTCCTTTCCTGTTAATTGTGGTATTCCGCAAGGTTCCGTTGTTTTAGTGCAGATATATAGGAATACCTACACCACCAAGAAAAACTAATGTACAGATCGTATAGTGGTCAAATATAAACTAAACTGATCAAAACCATCATTGCGTTGTGTTAAACTGAAACTTAATTTCTTAAATTGCTCTCAAGTTAATAAAATAAAACAATAAAACGAAAGTGTGTCTATTAAATTTCTATCCTTAATAAATAGTAGAGTAGAGTCTGTAGTTAGTATTTTCAGATGCGTTTTTACCCCAAGGTTGAACTTCAAGACCTTCAATCAGCACTAAATAATTTCAAAAGTGGTTCTAATTTTATCAAAACCAAAACTAATCAACCTAAAACAAATTTGCTCAAGTCACTGTAATCAATCCGTTAAAGTTCCAACTGTATTCACAAAAGTCGACCAAACTGGGTTAAGACTCAATTAAATAAACGAAATAATTCAATTGAAATGTGTATCCTTACGTCTAGTTCATTAATAAATAATAGCTTTAAAACTTACACCAAGATTTCAATTATAGTTCTGACCTAAATCAGATTAACTGTACTAAACTCTGACTTATAAACCTCTAATATAATTTCGTATCCTGAAACCAAACACTTCTGATAAAATATAAAAATATTAAAACCCTAATTCAATATCCTTGTTCAAAGGTGCATTCAATTCAAACCATTAAATTATTAAATCAAACTCAAATACTCAAGTATTCACTCAAGTTTCGTTTTCAAATCAGATCAGGTTGAGTTATTTCAAGATTGCTCCAATATAATTGAAGTATAAATTTATAAGTTTAACTCGATAACCCGTGCAATCTATTTAAAATTCTCAAAGTCACAAAGTCGATTTCGAAAAATAAAAGTCTAGGTTAGGAAAAATGTTCAGTCAACAAAGTCAACTTATTCTCAGTATAAAGTCAACTTGCTGTAATTAAAATTCTAAGTCACTATAAATCATCATATCATATAGTTACCTAAAAGTATCAAAAGTTCCAATCAATTTAAACTATTATAGTATACAGTGAATTCCAAAATGTCAAGTTCTGAAGTCAATTCAAACTAATCAAATATAAAGTCGATTCAAGAATATCAAAGTCCAAACTAATGTGGAATATTCAAAACGTAAAGTCACTTAAAGTCGATCTCAAATTCTAAGTTATAAAGTCTCAAACACAAGACAACTGGAAATATCAAAGTCTCAATTGGGTCTAGGTTAATTAAATACAAGTCCAAATTGCATTATCAAATTATTAAGTTAATATCCACTGACAAATTATAACTTACTTTACGACAATTATATACTACCTATTACAGTCAGTTATAACGGTCTTCAAATTTATCGTAATATATTACTATCATCAACTGTCCCAGTCAATGGTCAATTAT
>JABUQX010106125.1:15000-35000 GCA_015478945.1 Trachelipus rathkii | reverse complement strand
GTAAATCAGTAAATCACCCTCCCCTGTGCCGTCCTGCCCATCCATGATCTATTGATTTGTCATATTTTTTACTAAAATTTTTGTTTTACATACCCCAAATCAGTAAATCAAACCACCTCCCCACACTCTCCTGTCCCTTCATGGATCTATTGATTCAAGTCTATTTTTTACTAAAATTGAGAAGTGCCACTTTATTTCTTTTTGTTATAACGTAAAAAACTTTGATACTTTTTACATTACCCATAAAGCAAGTAAATAAGTAAATCAAACCACCCACCCACATTCCCCACCTGTATTGATCTTATTGATTCAAGTCTATTTTGTATAATAACACAAAACTTTTATTTATTTGTTTTATTTTTTAAATCATTTTTGTTTTTACTAAATTTCTTATTCCTTTCATTTTATAAAAACTGTACTTTTACATACCCTTAAGCAGAAAGCAGTAAATCAGTAAATCAAACATCCCACCCCACTCTCCTCCCCCTCTGCACGCCTTCCCATGATCTACTGATCTAATGATCTATTGATTCAATATCACATTTCTGAGTATCATTTTCGGATAAACATAACAAAATCAAGTTTTTTATACACTGACCATCGAATAATACTGCTAACATAACAAGTTTTCACATTAAAAAGCTAACATAACATAACTGAACTAAGATAATCATGTCACTTCAAACCTAAACACACCTTAAAGCAAGAAAAACGCTAACATTCAACAAAGTTCCATACTTAACAACTAGTAAAGTAACTAACATAGCATACAAAAAAAAATGTAAACCTATTCACACTTGCCAAGCATATCTCTAACAATATCATTGTTAATTTTACATAACATGGTAAATACTTTACAAAAATTTATCATAACCTTTTCTAATTTTACATTACTGAATATAATTAGATTAACTTTTAAATATTCACATATAAGTAAAGCTATAATAGCATCACCGTCGGAACTAAGAATATAATGTACAACGCACAAACCTAACACAGTCTTTATGCCGAATAAACCTGACTTAACATTAACACAAAGTTCAATACTTCAACAACAGTAAGTATAGACGCTACAAAATGTTACCTATTCATTCTTTTTTCAAGCATATCTACTAACATGATCAATGTTAACTTTACATTAACAACTGATTAATATTTAACAAATTATCATAACCCTGGTCTAATTCCTATTCATACAGACCAACGAAAAAATGCTAACATAAAGTTTTTACATCAGTATCAGTAATATTTAACAAAAATTCATCATAACCTTACCTAAGTACCATAAACCCCCCAAACGAATAATTGCAAAATAACAAAGATTTATCTAAACATAAAAAATAACAAGTTTTAACCAAACATTAACATAAAAATTAAGTTCTTTGAATAAAAATATTCATAGTAAAAGTACGTGTAATAGTTTATTGATTTTAAAGCAATAAATCAGTAATCAAACCACCATCCCTCCACTTCCCCTCCCCACCCACCCTTCCATGATCTATTCATTTCAAGTCATATTTTGTATCATTGCACATTAAAGAAAAAATAAGTATCTTTACATTCAACCATGATATATGCTAACGTAAAAAGTTTTTAACATCAATAAAAGCTAACTTTCATAACCTCAGAACTAAGAAATTAATGTACAACAACAAACCGTAACATTGCCTTATGCACAAAAATAAAAAGCCAACATTGGACAAAGATCCATATTAACAATGGTAAAGTAACACACATTGCCATACAGAACATTTAACCTATTCAATACTTTTTTCAAACATACCCTGTAACACATTCATGTTATTTTTACCTTAAATAGTAATATTTTAACAAACAATTTTATTGATAACCTTAACCTTAATTTCATGTACAGACAACGAATGTATGCTAAGGTAAAGTTTTCACATCAATAAAGCTACATATCATAACCCGACACTAAGAATATAATGTACAAAACGCAAACCAGACACATCTTCACATATGAATAATTTGCTAACATTCACAAAGTTCCCTACTTATCAAGGTAAAGTAGCTAACAGGATATACAAAACTCAAGGTATCCCCGCTTTTCCAACATGGAAACAGCTAAAGCAGTATTATCTAACAAAATCCCCTTAAAGTGATCATCTAATCAAAGATACAGCATACTTGACATATGAATTGACACTACCATTTCATCATATATTGTGTCACTATTATCAAAATAACATCATTTTAAACTATGAAAAAACGTTTATACATTAGCAAAATTCTCAGGCAAACCTAATATTACCCAGCAAAAACAAAGAACTAATTTTTATATTATGTTTGGTTACAACTGTTGTTTTTTGTTATGTTTTGGCATAAAAATTTTGTAGTTGCAATTATACATTGTGGGGTTATGATAGTTGGGTAAGGTGTATTGAGAACTTTTTAAATAAATTACTATGTTAACGTAAAAAACTTTGTTATACATTAGCATATATTCGTAGGTCTGTATGATAATTATTTATGATTAGGTTATGATGAACTTTTTTTGTTAAATATTACCATGTTAAATGTTAAAATTAACATTGATATATGTTAGAGATTATGCTTGGAAAAAAAAGTATGAATAGGTTACATTTTGTATGCTGTTAGTTTCTTTACTGTTGTTAAGTATGGAACTTTTTTAAAGTTAGTAGTTTATTCGGGCGAAGGTGTGTTTAGGTTTGTCGTTGTACATTATATTCTCAGTTCAGGTGATGCTTTATTAATGTTGAACTTTAGTTTACAATTACCATATATTAGCTTGATCAGTATGATAATTTAGCACAAGGTTATGATAAAATTTTTGTTAAATATTACATAGTTAATGTTAAATATTAACATTGATATGTTAAGAGATATGTACTGGACAAAGTGTCGAATAGGTTACGTATTTGTATGCTGTGTTAGTTACTTTACTGTTGTTACATATGGAAACTTTGTTAATGTTAACTGTTTATTCTTGCTTTAAGTGCTGTGTAAGATTAGTCGTTGTACTATTATATTTCTTGTTTCAGGTGGTTATGTCTAGCTTTATTAATGTGGAAAACTTTGTTACGTTAGCATATATTCAAATTTCAGTATGATATTTAGACAAGGTTATGATGTGTTATGTTTATCGAAATTGATACTCGAATGTGATATGAAACACTAGATCAATAGCATCAATAGATCATAGGGAAGGCGTTACAGAGGGGGAGGAGGTGGGGTGGGATGGTTGATTACTGCTTTTAGGGTATGTGTAAAAGTACAATTTTTTAAGTTATAACATGAAAAGAATTAAAAATTTAGTAAAACAAAAAATGATTTAAAACATAAACAAAAATAATAAAATTGTTTTGCTATGTTATACAAAATATGACTTGAATCAATAGACATGTCCCTCCCAGATCTTATAGTTTGACTTTAATGCTTTAGGTATTTAAAAGTGCAAGTTTTTATGTTTATAAACATAAAAAGAATAAAAGATTTTGTTGTTTATGTATACAAAAAGTTTTGTGTATTTATACAAAATCTGGGTATTTGATTCCCCTTAGGTACAGGTATTTCTTCAGTCCAGGGTTTTCAGCCAAGTTGGTTTCGTCATATTGAATAGGCCTATTTTTTTTGCTCCCAATCGTAAAGACATGCTTCCATTCCTTATACAGTAGCTTCAAGAGCCTGCACCAACTGCTGATTAATATAATCAGCATAAGTTCTCGTTTCTTTTTTGTCTAATATATGACCATCTTGAAATTTTGATAAATATGGTACTTAATATTTTCTTTAGTTAAGTAATTATTTTTAAACTAAATTTTAATTTTTTTAACAGGTAAATTTAATGATCAGTCTTTCTTTAAATCTATTAAATAGTCTGAAAAAAGCAAAATAATTAGTAGAAAAATGCATTTTAAAACAGTGGGGGCAACTTGGAACGCCCATTCCAAGTAGCCCCACTGTTTAAAAAAATTTCATAACTTAAAAATCGTAAAAAAATTTTTTTATCAATTATGTCAAAAAAATACCTTATATGACCCTTATCATACATGCCAAATTTGATGGGGTCAGATAATCTGACCTGGAATATGGCCGGAATGGTAACATTTTTCAGGGGTTTGAAAATTAGTAGAAAATGAAAAAATACACATTTGCATGTTAAAACAGGATATTAAAGGTTTGTGTTTTACATTCATATACCGTCTTAAAGAACATCATTTCACGAGCAAAATGAGCCTACAACCACCTTTCTACTCCAAATAGTTTGGGAATTATCAACAAAATGATAACATTGGTCAAAAGTGTTCCAAGTTTGACAGTGTTCAAAGTATCCCCGTTTTAAGGTATATATATATATATACCTGACCACCCTCCCTTCAGAGTGTCCAAACCTGACTAAGGTACCCAGCTGCCGAAGCCAGCTTCCTCAAAAGATCGCTTAGATTTTGTTATGTCCCAGATTACTCTGGGAAGATGGTTAGCAGGTCACTCTAGAAGGAAGTGAGAGTTTCAAGAGCCTGCTTGCATTTTGTACAGATATTTGATATGGTCTGATTAGGTTTAAACCTATATTTGTAGCTTTGCAGGTTTGGCTAGCCACATCTTAGTTTGGCTAAATATGATTGGACTGTTACAGGAAGATAGTCAAATTCAAATGCAATTTCTGGTGGATGTTCACTTAGTATATTGATTGGTTGTCAGTTTCTTAAATAATTTTCAGTTAGGTGTATATATTTGTTTGGGAAAGGGGTGTTGCCTTGTGGGGGCTGGATGCTGTTTAGGATTTGTTTGTGTAATAAGGGTGGGGAAGGACGAGGTTGTTCTAACCTGAGGTTAGTAGGGTTGGAAAGTGCTGAGTGTGACATGGGTATTGTGGTGTTTGTGCTTTAGCGTAGAACTATGTGCCTATCATTTCTAAATGTTTATCTATGGGTAATATTTGTTTTCTTCGTGTTACGTGTTGCTGTAGAGTTGTGCGGTAGAGTTGTAGTTGTGCATCCTGTTATAATTGTGAGTGCCTTGTTTTGGGGTGGTTTGAAGTTATCTCATGTTTTCCTTGGTTAATAATGAGTGTCACATAGGTGACGCATAATTTAGTGTTGGACAGATGTATTGTTTGTAGGTAGTAGTAGGGCTAACAGTTCGTTGAACCCCAAGTTCACGGTGGCTCAGTGAGCGTACTTTCACTTTTGGACAGCGGAGCATTTGATCATCGACGGTGGTGCGTTTGATCATCGTATTTAATTATTTATTTATTTATTTATTTATTTATTTATTTTATTATTATTATTACTATTATTATTATTATTATTATTATTATTATTATTATTATATCTATCTGGGTTAGGCTTATCGTACTGTCCTAAGATTTGGAGATGCGCTATGTGGTGATGTAACCTCGGCGTAGACAAGGTTACATATCCGTGTACCCCCCAGAGGTGGCACTGGCCCCTAAAAAAATGTTCCCGCGATAGACTTGAGATAGGTGCTAAAATTGGGACCATCATGACGCCAACATTCGGACCATCAGCATTAAATCTGCTGAAAATTGGGACCGTCTGCATTAACTTGCCAATACTGGGTGTATTTCCATCTTGCCAATACTGGGTGTATTTCCATACTGGCACCGGTGCGGTGCTGAGTTAGTAAATATTTGTATAATAATAGTTTTGGTCTTTATATATGTTATTGAACCCGTAGATCTCCAATACGATGGTTATAAGTTCGTAAAGGGTGTCTGAGAACCCCCTAAAGTGGGGTCCCCTGAAAAAATGGACAAAATGCATAAGAGACAGTGGAGAACAGTCGACAGTCGGAGTCAGAGAAGAAGGAGTCTCGAGTTGACACAGGCACCCGGGTGCTAGAGCCGGGGCAGTACAAAGTTAATAAAAATATCTACTTTAGTCCCATATTGGCTATCAAAATATATATGTTTATAAGGTTGGCCATAGAACTCGAATATGAGGGTTGTAAGGTCGTAAACGGTGCCTCTAGGGACCCCCCAAAGGGGGCTCCCCAGAAGAAATGCACCTGAATGAGAAACATAGAAGTCGAGGAAGGTTTCGTAATTGCCAAGTGGCAGCGGCGTTACTAAACTTAAAAGGGAATGATAGCTCTTCTTTCAAATCTCTTTTTTTTTTATAAACATCAACTAAAATAATTTTACATTTATTCTTTGTGCTAATTTAAATTTTTGTAATTTATTTTTAAAATTTTTATTATATTTTATGTATTTTTTAATTTACCAATACTTTATTTCGTCTTTAAAAATATAATTTTATAAAAATTTTATTGGCTTTTCATGCTTATAACTTAAAAAATATGCGTTTTTACATACCCTAAAGCAGTAAATCAAACCACCTACCCTAACCTCCACAACATCTAGTGATCTAATGATTCAAGTCATATTTCTGTAATAACATAAAAACTTTTATTTATTTTTTATTTTATTTGTTTAAAATATATTTATTTTACACACCCTAAAGCAGTAAATCCAGTAAAATACCCTGTCCCCTGTTGCCGCGCCCCCCCTCCTGACCCATTATGATCTAATGATTTGTATATTTTTTTACTAAAATTTTTGTTTACATACCCTAAATCAGTAAATCAAACCACCCTCCCCAACACCCTCCTGTCCCACCATGATCTATTTGATTTCAGTCATATTTTTTGACATACATAACAAAACTTTATTCCTTTTTGTTATAACGTACAAAACTTGTACTTTACATACCCTAAACAGTAATAAGTAAATCAAACCACCCACCCCACAGTCCCTACCCTGTCTAATTGATCTATTGATTCTATTGATTCAAGTCACTACTTTTGTATAACATACACAAAACTTTTATTTATTTGTTTATTTTTAAATTCATTTTTTGTTTTTACATAAATTTCTTATTCCTTTCATGTTTATAACTTAAACTTGTACTTTTAATACCCTAAAGCAGTAAGCAGTAATCAGTAAATCAAACCATTCACACCCCACTCTCCTCCCCTCCCTGCACGCCTTCCCATGGATTACTGATCTTTATTGATCTATTGTTTCAATTCACATTTGAGTTTCATTTCGGATAAACATAACAAAAATCCCAAGTTCTTTATAAACTAAACATCGAATATATGCTAACATAAACAAAGTTTTCACATTAATAAAGCTACATAACATAACCTGACTAAGAATATCATGTACTTCAAACCTAACACAACCATAAGCATAATAAATGCTAACGATTAAACACAAGTCCATACTAACAACAGTAAAGTAACTAACATAAGCGCGAAAAATGTAAACCTATTCACACTTTGCCAAGCATATCTCTAACATATCAATGTAAATTTTACATTAACATGGCAATATTTAACAAAAATTTATCATAACCTTGTCTAATTATCATACTGACCAACTAATACTATGCTAACGTAACAAAGTTTTCACATTAATAAAGCTTACATAGCATCACCTGAATAAGAATATAATGTACAACGACAAACCTAACACATTCTTACGCACGAATACACTACTAACATTAACAAAGTTCCATACTTAAACAACAGTAAAGTAACTAACAGGCCGTACAAAATGTTTACCTATTCATTCCTTTTTTCAAAAGCATATCTCTAACACAATGTTAACTTTACATTAACATGGTAATATTTAGGGTTGTGAAAAAAACGGTTTTTTTTAATTTGTTTTTTTTTTGCAAAAAAAAACGGTTTTTTTTTATACAAAATTATTTTTTTGTTTTTAATTAAAATTGCCCTTTTTATGTATATTAAAGTGTTTATTACCAATTTACCCTTCTAGGCCTAAAGAATATATATATATATATGATGGAATAAAAGTGTTTTACAGGGTATATATATATATATATATATATATATATATATATATATATAATATATATATATTATATATATATATATAATATATATATATATTTATATATCTATATGATCAAAAAAAAGGATGGTATAACAGGTGGTTTTGCGGGGTGTCAGGAGAAATTGAGAATGGTAGGAAGGTCGATTGATTTCTGTGAGGGCAGAGGTATGTGTGTAAGTAAACTTTCTTTAAACACCAGAGTATCCATAAGTATACTAAGAGTTGGTGTAGGTAGAGATGGTATCGAGTGAAAAGTATTAATTGATTTTGTGTTGTTGAAGAAGGGAGATGTTGAAGTATTGTATCATTGGATGTTAAATCAGTGAGGCAGTTAGGAATAGGATTATCAGATTCATTATGTTGTTCTATGCAAAATAAGGTTTAGGGGGTTTTGATGGAGAGGAAGGTGATACGAAAGGAAGTGCGGTAAAATTAGAGTGAGAAGCTTTAGTGAACAAGGTATAAGGATAAGTATTTAATAGCCCTTGCAAATAAATCCATTAATTGTGAACAAGTTGAAACTGTATAAATTCTGGAAGCAATTGCTAGCAGTGCAAAAGAAGTAAGTAAGAACTGATAACAGTGAGTGTGTGCGAAATGAAGAGTGATGCATACGCGGTAAGAAAAAATAGGCGGTTTGTTGAATGTATAAATGCAAATGATGAATTTCAAAAGAAAGATGCTTGAAATTATATAAAGAGGAAAAAAGGAATGCTAAAAAGATGCATACGTAAGAGCAAAGAAGAGGTAAATGAACAGTTTGGACAGAGGATGAATGGGGACATACAAGGGAATAGAAAGCTCTTGTGGAAGGAAGTACGAAAAGGTTAAGGAATCGATAAGGGAAACCTGCTTTAGAATATATGAAATAGGGAGGTGTTTTTGTAATTTGCATGAAATGGATGTGAGTGGAGTGTGAAGAACACTTTGAAAATCTGGATAATATCGGCAGTTAATGATGCAGTGAAATGACTGTGTCGTGTGGCGTTTGTTGGTTGCAAGAAGGAATTAGAGTATTATTGGGGATGAAGTTATTTTAGCAAAGAGGATGGAAATGGGGTAGGTGAGAAAGTTGAAGATGG
The DNA here is from genome assembly GCA_015478945.1 of Trachelipus rathkii. Lineage (NCBI taxonomy): Eukaryota > Metazoa > Arthropoda > Malacostraca > Isopoda > Trachelipodidae > Trachelipus > Trachelipus rathkii. The sequence continues at coordinate 26,051 of JABUQX010106125.1, read as the reverse complement.
TAAATCTGCAGGTTATAGATGAAATTTACGGGTGTGAATGATCAAGAACGGAGCAAGATGGTGATTGAACTTGGATCTTGAAGTTGATGTAATAAAGCGTTATATGGAGGGTTATGTTTGAGGGGATTTTGGAGGAGAGCAGTAATAGTACTTTATATAAGGGTAAGGGAGATAAAGGGACTGTAGAAATTATAGGGGAATAGCTTTATTGAGTGTTGTAGGGGAGATATATTGCTGGTGTTTTGGTCGATAGAGTGCGTCGAGTGACTTGAAGGACTTCGATTTGGTGAGCAAGGTGCGTTTAGGAGAGTAGAGGATGTGTGGAATCAATTTACATTGAAGCAAATGGATAGAAAAAATTAGAGAGAGGAAAGAATAAATTGTACTTTAGGTATGATTATGGAATTTGCACAACAGGGGTATATATAGGAGTTAATGGGAATGTCTATGGCAGGTGTTAGTGATATATAGGGTTGGTGATAGGCTTCTGAATTGGAATCAAAGTATGTATGAATGATAGTGAGGTGTGTGTAAGATTAAATGGATCAAAATTTATTGGTTTAGTATTAATAGCGGAGTGAGGCGAGGATGTGTGTTATGTCTCCTTGGTATTCAATTTGTATATGGATGGGGTTATGAAGAAATTAGAGGTGGGGGTGTGACAGGAAATGGTCTTAGAATGATGGAGATGAGTGGAGTGGGTGGCCCTACCTATTATATGCAGGATGATTTGGTTTCTGTGTGGCGAATCTGAAGAGTTTGAGGGAATTGGTAGAGAGATTGGCCAGGGTGTGTAAAAGGAGGGGTTGAAATGTAAACATAGATAAGAGTTAGGCTTATGGTTGATGAGTCTTGAGGACAGTCCCTCGTGTTGAAGTTATGAGTGGTATAGCAGCTGGAAAAGTGTCTGAGATTAAATATTTACGGTATATGTTGGATGAGAAGGAACTGATGATGCAGAGTTTTGTAGGAAAATTGTGAATGGCAAGAAGGTGCGCTTGGTGCAATTAAATCTGTGTTGAATGTAAAGGCGACTAATGTCTTTTATGTGCGCTCTAGGTCTTACATGAGGGTATGTTGTACCTGTGTTATTGTATAGTAGTGAGACTAGGTCTGGAATAAGAAGTTATAGATCTAAAGTTCACTGTGTTCAGATTGAACAATCTTAGGGGCATGCTAGGTGTGAGAATTAATGATAAAATGAGGAATACATATTAGAAACTTGAGTGGTGTGAAGAAGTGGTAACGAGGAGAATAAATGAAAGTATGTTGAGAGGTTTGGTCATGTGGAAAGGATGAATGATAGTCGTTTTTAAGCAGATTGTATAATGGCGAGTGTTGAAAACCGACGACGGGCTGGGAGATCGAAGAAAAAGTGGATTGAGTCAGTTAAACGAATGTCTGAAGGACTGAAATGTGGAGTTTGAAAGAGGCGAGAATAAAGGTGCATAATAAGGAGAATGGCGGGTTTGTTGAGGGGTATGGTTGTGAGCCTGGCCCACTGGATTGAACCCTTACACTGAAGAGATTAACCATAGTGAGGGTCCGTCGGCAGTCCCGGTGAGCTCGAGTGGCCGGGGTTGGATTTTTTTTTTTTTCTCTTTGGGGGGAGGGGAAAACTGGGGGGGGGAGCGAAGGTTTTCCTTACTAATTAATGAAAGAGGGGGGGGGGTTTAAAGCTGGGCTTTCTTTTTTCGATTTTGTCATATCCTCTTCTACTGCTTTTCTTTCTGATGCTTGTTACGCACTTACCACCAGTCTTTGGGAGGAAAAAGGTAGTATGAAGAATAATATATATATATATATTATATATTATATATTATATATATATATTATATATTATATATATAATAATATATATTACTATAATATTATATATAATAATAGATAATAATAATTAATAATAATAATAATAATAATAATAAATAATAATAATAATAATAAATAATAATAATAATATAATTAATAATCAGATCTGTGAAATGTAAATAATTATATTGGCCCTTAGAGCACTAAATAAAACTTTATTAATCATAAACTCTTACTTATATATTGTACCTCTTTAACATATTCGTATTCTTACTGTATTTTAATGCTAAATACCCTAAAAGACTTGATATATATAAAAAATAGTAATTTAAAAAAAAAACAAAAAAAAAACCAAAAATTTTAGCCATTGGTCTTTTTTAAAAAAAAAACGTGTTTTTTTTTTAAAAAAAACGAACGGTTTTTTTTTAATCCAACCCTAGAACTAATATTAACAAAAAATTTCATACCCTGTCTAATTATCATACATACAACTTAACAAATAAATGCTAACAAAGTTTTTTACGTTAACATAGTAATATTTAACAAAAAATTCATCATAACCTTACCTTAAGTATCATAACGCCCCCCAACGAATAATTGCAACCTAACAAAGTTTTATCTAAACATTTAAAAATAAAGTTTTAACCAAACATAACATAAAAATAAGTTTTTTGAATAAAATATCTATAGTAAAATATAATAGTTTACTGATTTTAAAGCAATAAATCAGTAAATCAAACCACCCACCTCCACTCCCCTCCCCACCCACCCTTCCATGATCTATCGATTCAAGTCATATTTTGAGTATCATTTTGGATAAACATAAAAATAAGTTCTTTACATACTGACCAATGAATATATGCTAACGTACAAAGTTTTCTCATCAATGTAAGCTTACATATCATAACCTGAACTAAGAATATAATGTACAACAACAACCTAACACACCTTAAGCACAAATAAACAGCCAACATTGACAAAGATCCATACTTAAACAATGGTATAAGTCACTACATTGGCATACAGAACCATAACCTATCATACTTTTTCAAATATACTGTAACACATCATTGCTTATGTTTTACCTTAACAAGTAATATTTTACAAAAATTTATGATAACCTTACCTAATTTTATACAGACAACGAATGTATGCTAGGTAAAAATTTTCCACATCAATAAGCTACTATCATAACTGAACTAAGAATATAACATGTACAACGACAAACCTACATACCTCACATATGAATATCTGCTAAAACATTCACAAGTTCCTACTTATCAAGGTTTAAAGTAGCTAACAGGATATACAAAACTCAAGGTATCCCCGCTTTTCCAACACACCAGCAACAGCTAAAGCGTATTATCTACACACAAAATTCCCTTAAAGTGTCAATCTATCAAAGATACACATCTGAACCTATGAATTGACACTACATTCATCAAAGTTTTTGACATATCAAACTATAACATATTTAAACTATGAAAAACGTTAGACATTAGCAAAATCTCTCACGGCAAAACCTAATATGACCAGCCAAAAAACGTTCAACCTAACCTAATTTTTACTATTACTGTTTGGTTAAAACTGTCTCCTCTCTCTCTCTCTCGCTCTCTCGCGCATAAAATTTTATGTTTGCAATCTATACGATTGTGGGTGTTATGATCAGCTTGCCGTAAGGTTAGTGTATCGAACTTCTTAAACTATTACTATAGTCGTAAACGTAAAAACTTTGTTACATTAGCATATCTTCGGTGGGTCTGTATGATAATTAATTAGACAGGGTTATGAATTTTTTTGTGTTAAATTACCATGTTAATGTAAAAATAACCATGATATGTTAGAGAGAGATATGCTTTGAAAAAAGTATGTAAATAGGTTACATTTTGTATGCTGTTTAGTTACTTTACTGTTGTTAAGTATGGAACTTTTTTAAAGTTAGTAGTTTATTCATGTCGCCCGTAAGGTGTGTTAGGTTTTGTCGTTGTTTACCTTAGTGATCATAGTTCAGGTTGCATGCTTTATAATGATGTGAAAAACTTGTACCTTCCATATATTAGTTGATCAGTATGATAATTAGACAAGGTTATTGATAAATTTTTTGTTAAATATTTACCATGTGTTAATGTAAATTAACATTGATATGTTAGAGATATGTATGACAAAGTGTGAATAGCGTTACATTTTTTTTTGTATCGCTGGTCTAGTTACTTTACTGTTTGTTAAGTATGGACCTTTGTTAATGTTAACTGGTTATTCATTGCTTAAGGTGTGTTAAGTTAGTCGTTGTTACATTATATTCTTAGTTCAGGTAGTGTATGTTAGCTTTAATTAATGTGAAAACTTACGGTTAGCATTATTCAGTATGGTCAGTGTATAAAGGAACTTGGTTTATGTTATGTTTATCCGAAATGTACTCGATATGTGACCTGAATAAACACTTAGATCAATAGCGATCAATAGATCATGGAGGCGTGGGGAGGTGGAGGGGAGGGGCGGGTGCGGATGGGTTTGATTACTGCTTATAGGGTCTATGTAAAAGTACAAATTTTTTAAGTTACAAACATGAAAAGAATAAAAAATTTAGTAAAAACAAAAATGATTTAAACAAATTCAAAACAAAAATAAATAAAGTTTTGCTAGTGTTATACAAATATGACTTGAATCAATAGATCAATAGATCATAGATGGGGTGGGGTGGGTGGTTTGATTTACTGCTTTAGGGTATTTAAAAGTGCAAGTTTTTTATGTTATAAACATAAAAAGAATAAAAGTTTTGTGTTATGTTATACAAAAAATATGACTTGGATCAATAGATCATGGTGGGGCAGGAGGGTGTGGGGAGGGTGGTTTGATTTACTGATTTACTGATTTAGGGTATGTAAAACATAACAATTTTAGTAAAAAATATGACGAATCAATAGATCATGGATGGGCAGGACAGTACAGGGGAGGGTGATTTACTGATTTACTGCTTTAGGGTGTGCTAAAAATATATATTTTTTAAACAAATAAAATAAAAATAAATAAAAGTTTTGTGTTATGTTATACAAAATATGACTTAAATCAATAGATCAATAGATTACAGGTGAGGTGGGTAGGGTAGGTGGTTTGATTTACTGATTTACTGCTATAGGGTATGTAAAAACGCAAATTTTTCAAGTTATAAGCATGAAAAACAAAAATTTTAGTAAAAATTATATTTTTAAACGAAAATAAAAATAAATTAAAAAATAAATAAAATATAATAAAAATTTGAAAATAAATTACAAAATTTAAATAAAACACAAAGAATAAATAGGCACACAATATATTTAGTTGATGTTTATAAAAAGTAAACGAGATTTGAAAATAGAAATGTCAGTCTTCAACCTTTAGAAAACAGGTTATCTTTGTAAGATGCATCCCTCCTCCTCCTTCCTTCTTCAAACTACTTGTTTTGCGTTCAGTGCATTTCTTCTGGGAGCCCCTTTCCAGGGTCCCCAGACACCCCTTACGAACTTACAACCCTCATATTCGAGTTCTATGACCTTATAATCCTATATTTTGATACCAATATGAGACTAAACAAATATTTATTAACTCAGCACCGCACCGGCTACAGCACTGGTGCTGTTGTCAACTCTGACTCTTCTGACCAGACCCTTCTTCGACTTTGCTCCTTTCTCCACTTCTCATGCATTTCGTCCATTTTTTCAAGGGGGGTCCCCAGGCACCCTTTACGAACTTATAACCATTGTATTTGAGATCTATGGGTTCAATAACATATATATAAAGGCACCAAAACTGCATTATTATACAAATATTTACTAACTCGGCACCTCACCCGAGCCAGCACCGGTGCCGGCTTCAAATCCGGTGTCGTAGTGCAGTTAGGTCCGAATCCAACTCCGGATCAGAATCCTTTCTCCATATTTCAGCCCTCTATGATCATTTCAATTTTTAGAGGGCAGCGCCCCCTTACGGGAGATGCACGAGTATGTAACCTCGTCTACAACGAGGTTACGTCACCACATAGCGCATCTCCAAATTTTAGCCTGGTCCGATAAGCCTAACACCTAACACAGGAACAATTTTTTAGGGGCCAGCGACCACCCCAAGGGGCACAAGGATACATAACCTTGTCTACAATGAGGTTACGTTACCACATAGCGCGTCTCCAAATTTTAGGTCAGTACGATAAGCCTAACCTGGATAATAATAATAATAACAATAATAATAAATAAAATAAAAAAATTAAATAAATAAATTAAATTAAATTAAATAAAATTAAAATAAAATTAATTAAAATAAAAAATACAATTAATAATAATAAAAAATAAAAAAATAAAAAAAAAAAAAAAAAAAAAAAAAAAAAAAAAAAAAAAAAAAAAAAAAAAAAAAAAAAAATTAAATATTAAAATAAATAAAAAATGAAAAAAAAAAAAAAAAAAAAAAAAAAATAATAAAATAAAAAATAAAATAAAAAATAAAATAAATATAAAATAAAATAAAAATAAAATAAAATAAAAATAATAAAAATAAAATAAAAAAAAATAAATAAAAAAAAAATAAAAAAATAAAATAAAAATAAAATAAAATAAAAATATAAAAAAAAATAAAAAGAAAATAAAAAAAAAAATAAAATAAAAAATAAAAAATATAAAATAAAAAATAAAATAAATAAATAAATAAACAAACAAATAAATAAATAAATAAAATAAATAAACAAATAAAATAAATTAATTAATAAATAAATAAATAAATAAAATAAAACAAATAAAAAAATAAACAAATAAATAAAAATAATAATTAATACGATCAAACGCGCAGCCGGCCAAAAGTGAAAGTACGCTCACCAAGCCACCATGACCTTGGGGTTCAACGAACTATTAGCCCTACTACTGTAGGTGATGGATATCTGTATATTATTATTAATGTTGGTGCCAGCTACAGTTCTTAATATGTTTAGTTTCCTATTTCCTGATATTATGTTTTCAATGTGTTTTGTGAAGGTTAGATGTGTGTCCAGAGTTACTACATGAATTTTGGGTGTTTTGTTTTGTGGGATAGCTATGTTATTTTTGAAGATTTGGGGGTTGGTAGTACCAAGTTGTCGGTCTGTTGTAATTGATGTGATAGATGACTTATTGTGTGATGCAGACATTCTGTTGCCAGTTTGCCAAAATTGAATTTGTTTGATGCATTGTTGGGTCAGAAAAGTAGCTGTGTTTATTTTCTGGTGTGTGGTGGGTATGGTGATGTCATCTGTGTAGGTTATATATATATATATATATATATAATATTATACTTATATATAACCACAACATATATATATATATATATATATATATATATATATATATATAATATATATATAGTATATATATATAACCCCCCACACACACACACAACCCCACAACATAAACATATTACAACTCAACACCATCAGACTACACAACAAAACCAAAGAAATAGAAGCCTTCTTAAAACAACACAACATACGCATAGCCATGATACAGGAAGCCCACCTACCCAAAAACTATCCAGAACCAAATTTCTACAGCTATGATGCCATCTTCATATCACAAACCCCCCAAAAAACACATTCTACTAACTCTTATACACAACTCACTGCCATACACAAACAGCACCTTACAAACTACAAAGGCACTAAATGACAACACCACCAAAATACATTCTTTCAAAACAATGATAAATAAAAACCCACACAACTTAAGAAACCTCTACATTCCCCACCACACTGTAGGGAATTTGAGGGTTTTCCTCAAGTCAAGAGCGTCGATTGTGCATTGGAGTGTACTTCATTATTTATTTTATTTATCACTAATTTTTGTTATGAAATTATTTTATTATTATAAGTTATCTAATGCTCTCTGCCCTTGCCCATTTTCAGAATATATTGAAATTAATCATCATTTTTGACATGTTGTCCCCTTGGAAGTAAATATTAAAAAAGGGAGCAAAGGAATCAAAAGCTCCTTGTTGTCACTTCTTTAGGTAGGGGCCCTGAAAGTCTGGGTTATTAATAAAAGTGGTTATATATAATAAAAGCTAGGGACTGTATCATATAGAGTTAGGGGTTAACATTCTAGTTAAAAATATAATAATTTATTTATTCAACAGGTTTATGGTAGTGATTTCAAATGATTAATGAATGTACTCTTTTCCTTTTTAAAGGTGGCAGCTTATCAGGACTCACCTGAAACTTACTCTTTGAAGCACTTGCAACTTGCATGCAATTTGCCATTGCTTGCCTGCATCTTGCTGCAGGTCTTCTATTGCTTGAATTTCCCTGCTTCCATTTAATTTATTTGCATGCCTAAATCGTGCTTGTTCTGACCTTTCCCTGTGGTATTTCCGTGGTGGCTTGTTTTTAACAACCATGCACCTGCCTATTGAGTGACTGATTAAATTGGCTGAATGTCTTAAAGCGTCTCGTGAAGAGGACAGGAGTGACCTGGGAAGGACGTTGTGTGTAAGGGCTGACACTCCTTTCCCCTTCTTATTGTTTAATTCTTCTAAGGTATAGCCTGTTATTAACCTTAATCAGTACATTAATAAATATATTTTGCGAGGGTTCTTTTACTCGCCCGTTAAAGGTTCCTATTCTATCCACGTTTTTTATAGTAGTATTTCCATCTGTTCCTCTTTCTGTCTTCGTCTGTCTTTGGGCCGAGCCGATCAATGAAAAGGACAGCAAAAGTTAGCGTTCAGGTTCCCCTTCTTTCCCCGTTATCCTCCTCTTTTCTGGTGACTTTGTGCTTCCTTACATTTGTCTCTTACTTGCCCTTTGTAACTTTCGAAGTAGAGTTATGAGGCTTCAAGGAGTTGTGTGACTGGAGAGGGCCATTGTCACTGCAGGTCAGCAGGCATTCCGATAACATATTGAACGAACCCAGTGTCACCTGTACCAGGTAGCGAGTGTATCACGTCAGAGCTTCACTGCCGAACCAACGGGAGGCCTAGAAACACACCGCCTTGCTATTCGCTGCAGCTGTGAAGTTGAGCTGTGTCAGATTTGCCACATAGTTACAATTTTTGGCGTTCCCGGCTGGATAGCTTGTGTTGGCGAGTGTAGCGGGGTCAAGTAGTCCGGATCCATACTCTCTTCCCGTAATGAATTTGGAGCAGCCGATTGCCGGGAGTAGATAGACGAGGACTTGGATAAAATTTCAAGGGAGGTCCAGCGAACTTTAAGTGAGTGTGAAGGTGCTGCGGAACAGAGGGAAATGTCTAAGAGGGAACCCCATCGTCCCGCCGCTAAGGTCGAATATAAAGGTAAGAATTGTCATCCAAGTGGTTTTCTCTCAAGTAGCAAGGAGGGTGTGTGGAGAGTTCCGCGTCGGTCTGTTCAAGTTCTGGGGACCGGCGTAAGAAGAAGGGACCCCCTCCCGTGAATCGCTCTGCCTCGCAGACTGGTGGTGGGGGCAGCTGGCTAGCAGACGATCAAACTTGGCGTAGAGAGCAGCGAGAGTTGCTGCTGAATATCGATGAGTCCTTGACTAGGATTGCTGATGAGATCTCTGGCTACACGCGGATGGCCAGGAGTGTGAAGCTGTTGCCTTTCGAGGCTAGAGGGGTGCAGACCTTTAATAGTTTCCTTAGAGAGTTTGAGGGTTACGCTAGTTGGTGGAATTGAGTGCCCATTTGAAAAGTGATGTCCAAAAGGTTTATGATAAGTGTTGTAAACAAGGGGCAAAATACCGTTCAGTAGTGGAACGACTACACGAGTGGGTGACTCATCAGAAACAAGAAACTCTTGAAGAAAAACGTGGCCAATTTTACAACGCGGTCATGAGAACCTATGAGACCCTTAGTGATTACGCTATGTGTTTGGAGGAGTTGTTTAACGGCGCTTTTCCGGAAGCCGATGGCCTGGATATGGCTGTGTGACGCCAATTTATGCATAGTATTCCCCGGTCTGAGAAGGAAAGGGTAAAACTTTGATTGGGTATTCAGCAGTTGGATGTGGGGCGTAACGGAGAGCCTGAAAGCAGGGATTTGATTAAGGTTCTCTTGGATGAAACTCTGGAGGGTAGGAACCGTAGTGAGAAGCATGGCAAGAGAGGGACTAGGGACGAACCAATCCAAGTGTGGACGGTCCCTGGAGCTAATTATCGTAATGGATCAGAGGATAGAATGAACCCTGATTATGATCAGCTGAGACGTGAACGAGAGAATGACCAAGAGTGGACCAGGGTTGTCTCGACGGGAACGACGAGAGAATAGCGGGCATGATAGGGTTGAACGCCAGGAAACGCCGCAAAGAAGAGATGGACATGGACCGGTTTCATCAGACAGCGGTAGGCTGCGATGCTTTCATTGCCGTAGGAGAGGCCACACCAGGAAAATGTAGAAGATTTCTCGGGGCGTGCTTATTGTGTGGTTCGTGCGGTCATCGGAGTGAGTTGCAGAGAGATGGATCATCGGGGGTGAGCAGGGGACAATCATTCGCTCCCCGGGTACCACTGAGACTGCATTGCATCTGGTATGATGTGGACGGTCATACTGTAGAGAATTGCTCAGAGTTTGTCAACCACAAACGGAGATCTAATGAGGAGAGACAGGGAGCTCCCTGAACAACGGAGGCGAGCGTTGAGAAAAGATCGGCAAGTAGGGCATAGCAGCCCGTATTAGGGAACGAGGCTGCGGGCTATACTATTGGTTTTCAAGGTCAGAATGGATGACAATTTGGAACTCAGGGTGGTTTTTCGGGACCCTAGGGTTACCAGAATCCTTTAAAGTAGTCGAGTTTCGAGGCGTTTTCCACTTGGTTTTGATTGTATCTGAAATATTCTTCATTTGCTCTTCGTACGATTTTTCTCTGTAGATGTTTGAAAGCGAGATTGAAATTTTGTTTATATGGATAGTTTTTCCTTCTCAATATCTGCCGTTTCAATATTTTCAGATTCTTCATGTGATTCTGTATTTTATACAATTTTTATTCATCATTTGTTCACCAGAATCTGAACTTAATTAATATTGTTTTTAGCTTTAATAAAAAGTTTCTTCTTCGTAGAGCATAATTTGGTGAAATATCTGATAAATAACATCAAAGGGCTAATATTGTTAATTGGTGGATAGTTGTAGATACTTGGCACCAAGGGTACATAGGTTTCTTCTCTTAATGGTACACAAAAACGTCAGTTTACACAAGAATTGTATAAGTTAATCTTTTCATGTTTTTACACCGCTATCCTTGCCAAGTTTTTGCTTAATAATTTTGCAAATGCATTAAC
>JABUQX010106125.1:0-10000 GCA_015478945.1 Trachelipus rathkii | reverse complement strand
TATGTATATAGTGTAATTTTAGTATTTATATTTTTTATAATTTATATATGTTCAGTTTAACAATTTGTAATATATTGAACTTGTTATGTTCTTACATAAATCTTGAGTATAACTCTTCTGACTTCATAATTTAATTAAGATTTATATTTATTATTCTATATCCTAATAGAATTTATTCAAGTTAGCCCATTGTGACTTTAATTACTTAGAAGAAAATTTTATGCTCAAGTTTTTATTGTCATAATTGAAAGAGATTAACAACTCCCTCAAAATAGGAAGAATCTGTATACTACCAAAGGCCCCAGCACCGTGGCCTTAGTTTTATGAATAATGAGTAAAGCATATTGGTATATAATATTTTATTTCTTTAAGAGGTTTGAAAATTTGAGCGCTAAGTTTATAGTGAAATACAATTAAAAGTACTACTAGGTTCTAATCTTATTCCTCACTATAGTCTCATTTCTACCCTGTCCTAGATGCTCCTATTCTTTTAAAGATAGGGCTGATGAGTTTTTGAAAAGTTCATTTTTCAGTCCATCGATCTCCAATATATGAAAAATAATATACTATATCAGGCAGAAAAGTGTATTAATGCCCAAAGGTAAGTGTTTTATAAGAATAATCGGCAACAATCTTATAGGTGGCCAAAAATACTTATCATTGTAGAGCATAATTCAGAAGGCTTACCTCGCCACTAATAGAAATTTTCTCTTTATAATAATAACGTTTTATATAATTAATAATATTTATATACTTTACACTAGATACTTTTTGAAAGCCTATTTAGAAATTTTATTTTTACTCGGCAACGCTTGAGCTAATTAATATTTATATTTCATAAAATTAAATTATACCTTTTTTTCAATTCTAGTTATAATATTATACTTTATAATATATATAATATATATATTAATAGATATATATATTAGTATATATATTATATATAATAATTAAATGTAATATATATATATAATAGATAATAGTATAGAATATATATATAACAAAAATTAGTATAATATATAGTTAATTTTAATAGGTATTAGTAAGTTTAATAGGTATAATAATAGTAAGAGAGTAGATAAATATAAGTAATATCATAGTTATATGAATAAGAAGAATATAGATATAAATATTAGTTTATATAGATACATTACTATAATATATTATAATATTAATATTAGTGTATATTAATATATATATCTATAATATATATATAGTATATATTAATATAATATAATATTAATAATATATATATATTATTATATTAATATATATTATATATTATATATATTATAGTATATATATTATAAATATATATTGATAGATAAATAGATACCTTATGATAAATAATAGAAGTAATAATATTATTTATATAAATAATATATGAAGTATATATAGTAAAAAAAATAATAATTTATAATATAATTGCAAAACTAAACTTATAATTAATAAATACAAAGACAAGAATAAAAAAGTAGAGTAGATGCCGATGCTATTCAAGTAGATGCCATCCTAATACTCAGATTTACACTATTTTCATATAATTAGACATGTAAATAGGATGCAAATCGAATAATAATTGGTGTTTAATCTGATAATTATTAGACTATGCTCCATCCAAATCATTCAATTTTCTGCATAAAACTATATTGTGAAGTTTTTTACATAAAAAAAACTTTTCAACGAATAGACTAGATTCTGTTATTATTAGCTTGAATTATTCTTAAAATCGATCAAGTTTCACTGATAAGTAAAGGACGCATATTTTGTATTCACTTCAATATATTATTGTTAATAGTAGTTATAATAATAATAGTAATCATCTTTTTTTTTGTAAGATTTGAAAATAAAAATAGTTATAAATTTTTTTAAATAAGGATAATATTGTATATAAAAATGTTAATTATTTTCTTAATATATATATAGATTATATATATACATCTTTATTAAAAAATCAATGACATCTTTATATAACATATTTACAATTAACTTGAACATTAATAAATAGGTATAAGTAAGCAAAATACTTTATATTCCAACTTAACTGTTTGCAAGGTTTGTCTAAGCGACTTTCCTGAAACACAAATATATGTATTATTATTTATAAGCTTTTCAAAAGCGCTTGGTATTAAAAAATCATATGATACTACGAATAAATAAGACTATTAAAATAATAAAAACAAAAACGACTACCATTGCTAAAAAAGAATATTTCGAAAAAACTATCCAATGTTGCTCACAGAAATGAGGAAGGAATGGCCTATAAAGTAGCTAATACTTCAGTATAGATCAACATCACAACTTCTCTTGTTCTTCTAGTCACTTTGATTAATAAATGTCGATCGCATGTTACATGGATGCAATACGAAAGCTCGGCATTTACCTTCATATTTATTCTGTAGATTTTAAATTTAAGTTGTTATGTATTAATAAATATTATTTTAACTTCCATTTGATAAAATAATTCTTCTAAGGGACTTTATCATTCAATATAATAACCATATACTACGAGATATTTGTAGTATTATCTATAATGTTAATTCGAATTTATATATAGTATATATATTTATATAATTTAAGTAGAAAATATGATATATACTATATATAGTATATATTATATATAATATAATATATATATATATATATAATATAGTATTATTAATAATACAGTGTGAGTTTCTACAAACCGTAAATGTACAATAATATAGTTATGTCTATAATAGTGAAATAAATAATAGTGATGATAATATTGGATGTTTTATATATATCCCACCGTAGTTCAGTGTACTGGGATATTCACCTATATGTTATTATACCATATAATATAATCAAATGATTTACCAGATGAGACTTTAATTTAATAATGCATACTTAGTTTCTATAAGATTTAGTCACGGATTATAGCCCAAAGTGGCTATACCATTACTAAGTTTATAATAAGGATAATTAAGTGATATAGGGATATATAAAGATTCATATAAATGATTTGTAATAATATATAATACATTCTATTGAGGTGATGGTATTTAGCAGACATATAGTTGAGTTAGTGATTAATGGATATATTATATATATATTTTAATATTAGTAATACATATAAACTTAGTGTTAGATATAGTAGTTTACTTGATTATATGATAGTAATAACTTCAATAAAAATGAATAATGTTTAATCGATATCGAATTATATGAATGGGAATTGGCTTGATATCTAGGTGGACTATAAGAATAAATAGATTATAGGGTGTTAGTATAGTATAATTTATAGAGATCAGTAAGTATAGTATGTTTTTGAACAGAGTCGGTCTTACAATCTTTATCATAACTGATCAAATGGGGCGACCTTCTAAAGTACTTGTATAGGTATACTCTCTAACTGAAGGCAAAGAAAGTCGTTTCCAATGTAGGAGCAAAGGAATAGGTATTATATAAGTTTAAATTAATACTTGATATATTATTATATATATAATGTGTATAATAGCTATGATTAGTAAAGGTGAAGTCAGAGGGCCAATTCACCTACTTTCGCAGATTTTTTTAGTAGAACAAGGTATTCATCGGGATGAACTTCTAACCACAAAAACTACTAAATAATAATATTGATAAAAGATGAAAAAAACTGATAGATATGCTATTAGGGGACGCTGACGTGCGTGTAAGAAATAATAAGAGCATAACGTGATCAGCCTTTATCAAATGTTGCCTTAAGAGAAAGACAAACATTCAAGGCATAAGGATTTTCTTTGATTTTATATAAAAAGAAAAAAAGATGTAAAAAGATCTACATATGGATGAGGTAAACTCGTGAAAAAAAAGGAGTATTAAAAATGTAAGACTGCAATTTCAGATGAGAAGCTGTAGAGGAAGAAAAAAAAAAAAAGAAAAACGAAAAGATTTAAGTCTTTTTAGGAAGAAGAAGAGGAGATTACAGCCGTCTCAAAGTTTGAAATGTTTACTTGGAACGTACCATATAGGTGTTCCTGCTTCGAAAATGGGATCCATGAATAAACATAAACAAAAAAAAAATAAACAAGGACTGAGTTTTAGAATGGATGCTCATACCAGAGTATTCGTTACATCTATGTTGATATTTAAGAGTGCACCGAGTACACGCAAATATAAGTTTAGAGTTTTCTTGATCATTGAATGAAGATTTTTAATAGGAGCTCAGTAGCATAGATGATGTTTCTCTGGAGACCGAGTGATGAGGCATCAGGACAAATAAGCAAAGCTTATCATAAAAACAAGTTTAACGTAAGAGTCACTAAGAACAATTCGCAAATACCCTCTATACTACTTATAAGAATAAGCGAGCATCATCAAAACATAGATGTTAAAAGTTAATCTATGGGTGGGGAATTGTTTAAACAACTTTTGTAGAATGGAGTGTGCTTTGAACCTCTTATTAGTCTGAGCAAAAAGACGAATCTACGTCTCGGGCGATTTTCGGTTGGACTTTACGGATTTATTCTTCAATTATTATTTTTGCTTACTTTAAGCGAGGTTTATAATATACCTAACATCATGATAAAAGATATGGTCATGGAGTGGGAATGATGAGGCCTTCGGCGTTCTGCTATCATCTACATTAATGTAACTCATTCATTGATAAGCCTCAATTTTGTACATAGTTTTAATTTATAATTAATGTAGTTGTTAAGTTAAACTTGCATTGTTAACTATAAAATATCTATTAATGGACTTATGTAATGTGTGCTAGCATGTACTTTTAGCTATAGTTTTTTTATTTTATGTTGTATAGACCTTATATATATTGAGTTGATTAATTGTTAACTATAGTTAAGTTTATTGACAAAACTTTAGTAGTGTATGACTTGAGTGGATTTTGACATGAGAATATGGTTTAGATCTATGTATAACTAATATACTATATATAATTATTACTATGGAAGTTATATAATTGACAAGCGATTCTGGAAAGTTCCTTTCATGAGTAATTGATTGACTAATACATATGTCACATGTGATTGATTTGAATGATTGTTTGATTCCTTACCCAAGACAGTTTCGATATAACTCCGATAGTGGTACTTCGTTATACTGTACTTTATTATTATTATATTCACATTAGCCTATCTAATAATTATATTCGATAATGGAATTTAATAATGGAATCTATTTATTATCCTCTAATCAAAAAATATAATAAATTTTAAAGATACATTCAATTTGTACTTTGTATTAAATTATATTGATATAAAATAATTTTTATATTTTTCATTTATATATGTACTTATTATATTAAAAAATTATTAAAAAGCATATTATTATATATTATATGTATCTCAGTTGAATAAATATCTTGTAATATCAAATGCAACTAGCTCACTAATAATTTAAAAAACATATTTAATTTGATTATTAATTAGGATATCATATTAGTTAAACTATTTTAATAAATATATATATACTTCACAAATATCTATAGGTTAGAAAAATCTTTCTAAAATAAAACAAACAAACAATAAAACATTATATGTGACTCAGTTATTACAAAATTTTGAATTTATTATATATAGCGGGGTCTCTTTTGTTTATATATTGTGATAGATGAGTTGGACCGTTTTTTTAGTTGTAGTATAAGTAGTAGTTATTTATAATGCCAACTATAGAATATAGAAACAGGGTAAATATATATATACCTGAATACTACGTACTTAGACCGGCTGGCTATTTAGTTGTAATAATAGAGTTTATACTCTTATACTATATTATTGAAATGTTAGGTGTAACGTTGCGCCACGCCATCTGGGTGCTCTCCTGCAATTGACAATAATAACATCTAAGTGTAATTTTGTTGACATCTAAAGCGCGTTCTAGCTCAAGGAGAGGAGGGTATGTGAGTTGGCTGTACCTGCTGCGTCCACGGTCTCCACCAATATGAAGAACACATGGCTCGTGGTCCGATAATTGTGGATCCAAATTGCGGTCATTATTGGCATTTCCCGGGCAAACGGTGTAGTAGGCATTTCAATTACTCAGCGCGGAACATGTGACTTCTTACTGAGCCGACTTTTGTGGTAATGGTTAATGCGCCCTCAGAGGCAAGTGAACACTTCCCACATAGCACAAATCAGTTTTGACGCCAAAGTCCATTAGTGTTGTTAGTGAACTGAGGTATACCGAAAGCCAGATTGGTTCAGTGTACGTGGTTACTGCGATCTACACAGAGAGATACCGTTACTCCAGCGTGTTTACCCTGTGTTTGGACGTAACGGAAAGTCTAAAGGTGATGGATATCTCGCTTTGTGTGTTAAATCAGGACATCAGTTAAGCGAAGTAACAGGATTTTTTTTTTCAAGTACTGCAGTAGTAATTATGAATTTCTTAAATGTAATTGTGCTATTATTAAATACCCAAATAACTTAACTTGTCTCCTCGGTTTTTTTCTTTCACCTCGTTCAACGATGATACTGATTTACCATTCTAGCTAAAGCTTACTTCGCATCTCAAATTCTCTTCTGTAATTTAAGATTTCAGATGTGTTACTCTTGGAAAGAGCAAATTGACGCTGATCTCGCTCCGTTACCAATACTATGGTCACATGTCAGATTGTCTAAGATTATAGAAATAGTGCCTTAGTTGTATCTCAAGGCTGCTTTTTGAGCATAGAAGGCTAACACGCCTCACCTTAAGTGAGCTAACCATCTAAGCTACACCTTTTTGAAATGATATGAGTATCGTGAGTAAGGCACTTATTTATATATATTGAGCTATACTGACTTATCCTAATGACTTCCCTGCATTCCAACATCCGTTTATAAAGGTACGTACTTTTTGCCATTAGTGGTATGATTATATTGACATAATCGTAAATAAGGTATATATAATACTATATATATATATTATATTGTTAAGTATACGATCCAACCCAGTTAAATGACTTAATTGGGAATAAACTTGACTATAATAGTATTAATAAAATCATGAGAGCTAACTTAGTTATCATGCAGGAACATTAATAACCACTAGTAGAAAGTGAAGAAAATACCTCGAGGTATATAGGCCGAGTCCTCTAGAGGATCGAAGACCACAATCGCCCGATCTCTCAAAAAAAACTTCACAATTCCAGCTACCGTGGGAATGAAAGGTTACGAAGTACGATTGCATGTAATCCTGGTTGCCAAAATCTTCTTACGATGGGCAAAACTGTAAAAAAATAAAAGACCAAAAAAAAAAAAAATCAAAAAAGAAAAAAAAACAATAAACAAAAAAAAAAGGAAGAAATCAATCTCTCTGATTGAAACAACACCTTACTAAATAGCTAATAACTGCACATGTGAAAATGTTTATAGAATAACATTTTGCGAATCGCTGTAAAATCCTATTGAATTGAGTTCTCTCTCGGAACAATGAAATGTAAGATAAATAAAGCAAATAAATTAAATGTGTAATAAATAAATTTATTTTAAAAACATAAAATTGGCTATTTTTTTTGCGGGAGTGCTTAAGAGTGACATAGTTATCTATACTATACTTATTCATGTCATTTTCTAAATTATGAGCTCCCTTACACTCATGTGCTAACATTTAGGCCTGTGGCTCGTGTAGCCGACGCTGGGGCGATCCAAACTCAGCATGAAATAACTCCCGTAGGAGGGGACGTTGTTCGCATACGCCCACGTTATAGGGGAGGGCGTTTAGGAACCCCCGCGACGACCCAAATACCAACAGAGCTGGGGTTCCGGAGACCTCCCCGCTTGAGGGGGCGGTGTAATTAAGTCAGTGCCCTACCCTTCAGTATACATGTTCCCCGGAAGCCGAGAGACCCCGACTCCATGCCTAATCTCAGCAGTGAGCGTATTGATGCTTCTATTTGGTTCCCAAATATGTTTATCTACAGTAGTCGCTCACTTGTGTGGGATATCTTCTTTAGTTAAAAAAGTAGGAGAAACAGAAAAATTTCAATAGAAGTCTATTTATTTTACGAGTAACCATAAAAGGTCTTCTAAATAGGCCTTCTAATCATGTTACTATAATTATAATTTTAATTACCGTGTAATTTCTCCCCTTTTATTTTTTTTATTGTTTTTTACATTGTATCCTAATCCAAAATTTTACGATAGGATATTACCAAAAATAGTTATTATCCTTTATCGGCTTACTGTAAGCTTAATATATACTTTATTGAAGCATAGTAATTTTTTTTTTTTTTTTTTTTTTTATTTTTATATTTTGTTTATTATGTTTATTTGTGCCTATTTTCCGCCTAACTATATAAAATATGGATCCAGTTAATATCCAAGCAATGTTTTCACTTTTTCCTGGTAGCTTGCTGTAGTTTTTCGAATGATAATATGGAGATTGTGCGTGCTGTAACTATTCTATAGAGGCTTAGACCATATAATTAGATATATGTATATATAATTTTAATCATACTAAAAAGCAAGAATATACATAAATAATTATAATATATAATTATTAATATTATATAAATATAGTATAAGAAGAATGAAGATATCAGAAGTGGGGACGTATGAAATAAGACGCCCCCGGCAACCCGCGACGAGCCGGTGGCAGAAGGGAGGGGCGCCGAGAGAGGCCGGAAAGGGCGCACGGGCAGGCAAGAGGGGTAGAGATGGTGACGAGCAACGTTTTTACGGATGAAGACATTAGAAATGCTCCCAAATGTGATGATTATATAAAGCATACATCGTACTACTCATACCGCTGTCATTATTTATAAAAATGTATATTTTAATTCTAACTTATGATACTTGATTATTTATATGAAATTCATATATTTTAATATATATTATAATTAATAAAACTGATTTGGTTTCATGTATTATTGGGTGATTAGTTATTGTTAGTTATTAACTTGCAAGAAATATATCGTGCTAGTAGAATCATGAGATAAATATTGTCAACTAGATAATTTCTAAATACAGATATAAAATAATTGATTATAATTTGCTACTCTACTTAATGTGAGCTTCCTTTTTACCAAGCAATCATATATATATATAAGTAAATATGTAAGTTATAGTATATTATAGATCATAGAAATTCATTGCCGTCTATTATATAGAGCGCCCCCTTGTTACAAAGCGCCCACGTGTCTGACGGATCAACTGTCATTCTTCCTGTAGGTAGTTCTCTCTATGTTTGCTTCCAGAGAAATATTAGTTCTTAGCATCGGCGTGAGCTGTATAGAGAGATAATGGAAGTTTTGCTAATTGCTTATATAGTCAGCTTTCGATGAAGATGAGCAATCATAATTTGATCTTTCGTACGATAATTGACATATATACTACCACATCATTTTTAAAATGAATATAAGATATTGCCTTGAGTTTGGAGGTTTCTCATTTACTCAAATTTTATTATTTATATTCTATTTATTTATTTTATCTATTACTATTAATATTATTATGAATATCAAATAAGTATTAATAAATCATAAATATTATTTCATTATCTCATTTTGTTATTATGCGAAAATAGTAAAATTTATTTAATTTTAAATATTTATTCATATATATATATATTAAATATTATCATTACCATAATTATTATAAGCACGTAAGAGGAGCGCTATGGCGGGCTAATAAAGAAGCGGAATTCCACTGACGCGACACTTATATATTCTCAGATAAAATGATAGACTTATACTAACATATCATTTTATTTTAATTTAAAAAAAGTTATATATATATATATATAAATATATTAATCATATAATATATATATATATTATATATTATATATATATTATATTAATATATAATATAGTAATATATAATATATTATATATAATATATAAATTATATATTAATATATTAAGTATAATATATACTATATATATTATATAATTATATATTAAAATTATATTATAATTATTTATATATAATTATATTATATTATTTTATTAAATATATAATATATATACAAAATATTATGGAGTACTATGTTTCCTAGTTCAGAATGATTCAGCATTTTGATTAGTTGGTACCTTTACTATCAACTTACTCTGTGA
>JABUQX010106124.1:15000-32999 GCA_015478945.1 Trachelipus rathkii | reverse complement strand
TACAAAGAAAGAATATATACGAGAAGGTACATTAACCGTTTTCCTTTCGGGGATAATCCACACGAAGAGTGAGATTACACTGGTGCCATTTCTTCCAACTCAAAGTTGATTAACCATTATAAAGTTAAATGAGCTCTGTTACAGATATCATTATGTGTCCAGCCTGTAATATCTCTCGTTCTTTATATTTTTAGATGTTAAATATTGCATAATAATCACAATTATATAAGATGTTAAAGAAAGAACATGTAATGAGAAGGTAAAGAATTAACTGCCTTCTCTGGCATCTACAAAGGGATATTGATCTACCGGGCATATTGTCATCACGCGCAACATGCGGTGGTTCAATCCCAGAGAAGGCAGTTAATTCTTTACCTTCTCATTATATGTTCTTTCTTTAACATCTTATATAATTGCGATTATTATGCAATATTTAACATCTAAAAATATAAAGAACGAGAGATAGGACAGGCTGGACACCTGGTGATGTCGCCTTGACGGGAACTCGGTTGCTTTATAATTGTTCTTGAATCCAACTTTTTTTGGGTTGGAGGATGGCTCAATCATATAGCACCGGGCATATTGTCCTCACGCGCAACATGCGGTGGTTCAATCCCAGAGAAGGCAGTTGTTAATTCTTTACCCTCTCATTATATGTTCTTTCTTTAACATCTAATATATTGTGATTATTATGCAATATTTAACATCTAAAAATATAAAGAACGAGAGATAGGGACAGGCTGACACCTGCTGGTGATGTCGCCTTGACGGGAACTCGGTTGCTTTATAATTGTTCTTGAATCTAACTTTTTTGGGTTGGAGGATGGCTCAATCATATAGCACCGGGGTATATTGTCCTCACGCGCAACATGCGGTGATTCCTTCAATCCCAGAGAAGGCAGCAATCTTTACCTTCTCATTATATATTTTTTCTTTAACATATTATATAATTGCGATTATTATGAAATATTTAACATATATATATATATATATATATATATATATATATATATATATATATATATATATATATATATATATACATATATATATATATATATATATATATATATATATATATATATATATATATATATATATATATATATATATATATATATATATATATATATATATATATATCTATTCTTTTATTCTTTATATTTTTTCTTAAGAATAGAGGTGTGTGCGGATGGGTATCGGAAAGAAAAGCAGAAGAACATGACACAAGCCGAAAAGAAAGCCCAGCCTACTGCCTCTCAGTACCACAATTGCGGGAACTCATCGCATCGTAGTAACCAATTATAAAGTTTCATGGGGACAGCGATGGACCTCACTATGGTAGATCGTCAATGGTGGTTCATCCTTTAACGGCGGGCTACAACCATAGCCCTCGTCCCCGCCATTCACCTTGTTATACACCTTTCTGCCTCTACCAAACCTCACATTTCTCCTTCAAACATTCGCTTACTGACTCAATCCACTTTCTCTTCGTGCGGAAATGGTCGGTTCCCAACACACTTCGCCACTATACATCCGCTTTACCAACCTCAACTGACTATCATTCATCCTTTTCCATATGATCAAACCATCTCAACATACTTTCTATTTATTCTCTCATTTACCCTTTCTTCACACCACACATCTCTAACATTGCCCATTCCTCACTTTATCAATTCTTCTCACACCTAGCACACCCCAAGATTGTCCATCTGAACACATTGAACTCTAGATTATACCTTCTATTCCAGACCATAGTCCTCAAGCACGCACAACACAGGTAACAACATGCCCTCATGTAAAACCCTAGCACACTCAAGACTCAGTCCTTTTTACATTCACCAACGATTTAATTGTACCAGTCACCACCTTCCTACCATTCACAACTTCCTACTACACCCTGCATTCCCTTTTTTTCATCCAACATATACCCTAAACATTTAAACTCAGACACTTGTTCGAGCTGCTCACCATCATAACTTCACATTGAGGAGTGTCCTCACTCACAACCATAACCTTACTCTCTTATCCACGTTTACTTTCAAACCCCCTCCCTTTACACACCCTGCCAAATCTCTACCAATTCTTTCAAACTCTCTTCAGATTCTCTCACCACACAGAACCAAATCATCCGCATATATTGTAGGCACCCTCCACTCATCTCCATTCTCCACCATTCCCAACACCACTCACATCCCCAATTCTCGAATTCCTCTTTCATAACCCCACCATACAAATTGGAATAACCAAGTGAGACATAATTCCAGCCTGTCTTACCCGCTATTAATCCTAAACCACTCACCATTGACACCATTTATTCTTACACACGCTTCACTATCGTCATACATACTTTGATTCCATTCAGAAGCCTACCACCAACACCATATATCACTTACACCTGCCATACCTTCCCTATTAACTCTATCATACGCCTGTTGCAAATCCATAAAACCTAAATACAATTTATTCTTCTTCTCCCTCATTTTCTCAATCATTTGTTTCAATGTAAAGATTTGATCCACACATCCTCTACCACTCCTAAACGCACCTTGTTCTTCACCAATCAGTCCTTCAGTCACTCGACGCACTCTTTCGACCAAAATACCAGCATATACCTTCCCTACAATACTCAATAAACTTATTCCCCTATAATTTCTACAGTTCCCCTTTTCTCCCTTACCATTATATAAGGGTACTATTACCGCTCTCCTCCAATCCCTTGGAACTATACCCTCTATAAACACTTTATTACACAACTTCAAATCCAATCAATCACCATCTCGCCTCCGTTCTTGATCATTTCAATTCAGTAATTTCATCTATACCTGCAGATTTACCATTCTTCAACTTTTTCACTCTACCCATTACCTCCTCCTTACTAATAACCTGTTTTATCATGTGGGAACATTTTAAGCAAATTTTAATAAATATTCAATCAGTATGTTTTAAAGATAAACCCATTAGGGTGGCGAAGAGAAAACCAGTTTGGTGGAATAGAGAGATAAGAGATAAAATTAATGAAAAGCGTAGATATTTTAAAATATTCAAGGGTAGTAATAGGGAAGATGATTTAGAAAATTATAGGAAAAATAGAAACGAACTTAACCAGTCAATAAGAAAGGCAAAGAGAGAGGCAGAAATTAATTTAGCAAGGAATAGTAATAAGAACCTGAAGAAGTTTTTTAGCTTTTATAAATTTAAAAGTAAGAATAGGACAATTGGTCCAATTAAAATTGATGAAAATTTAGTGAGTTCAGATAAGGAGCTGGTCAACATTTTCAATGCTTATTTTGCTTCAGTGTTTACAGAGGAAAGATTAGATAATAGTTTGGAGACTAATAGTTCTTGTATGCATGCAACAAATAGACTTACAGAATTTGAATTTGATGTAAAAGATATTAAACGTTTATTAGACCATATTGATCCAGGTAAAGCTGCAGGGCCTGATGGGATATATGGTAGAATTCTGAAGGAGGGTAGTATCAGCATTGCAAAGGCACTGTATTTGATAAGCGATCTATAACATTTGGTGAGGTACCAGATGACTGGAAAACAGCATATGATGTGCCTATTTATAAGAAAGGTAGTAAGGAAGATTTGGGAAATTATAGGCCAGTTAGCTTAACATCTCTGGTTGTAAAGGTTCTGGAAAAGTTACTGAAAGGTCATATAGAGAAATATTTAGAAGATAACAAGGTATTGTATGACTCCCAGCACGGTTTCAGAAAGGGTAGGTCATGTCAGACAAACCTTTTAGAATTTATGGAATACATTACTGACTGCATTGACCGAGGAGATCCAGTTGATATTATATATTTAGACTTAAGTAAAGCTTTTGATAAGGTTCCCACATAAGGCTGATGATGAAAAGTTATTGCAATGGTATAGGTGGAGTGGTACATGGTATGATTAAAAGAGTGGCTGGTGAAATAGAAACAGTGTGTACAACTAAATGGGAATAAATCGTCATCATGGGGAAATAGTGAAGAGTGGTGTCCCACAGGGTTTAGTGGAGCCACTATTGTTCCTCATATATAAAATGATTTAGACCAGGACTTCAAAATGCAAGGTTTCTGCAGCTTGCAGATGATACTAAAGTGGCCACCTCAGTTAGGAATAGTGAAGGATGCATAAAGATTCAAAAATGATCTTGATAAACTTCTTGGTTGGGCAGATAAGTGGCAAATGAATTGTAAAGTGTAAGGTTCTTCACCTAGGTTACTCAAATAAAAGTTTTAACTACGATATGAATGGGGATTGGCTTGAGTCTGTTGACCAAGAAA
Organism: Trachelipus rathkii; assembly: GCA_015478945.1. Classification (NCBI taxonomy): domain Eukaryota; kingdom Metazoa; phylum Arthropoda; class Malacostraca; order Isopoda; family Trachelipodidae; genus Trachelipus; species Trachelipus rathkii. The sequence continues at coordinate 28,716 of JABUQX010106124.1, read as the reverse complement.
AAGATTTAGGTGTGATTATAAGCAGTAATTTGAAAGTAGCTAATCAGTGTTTGGAAGCTAGAAATAAAATAAGATGCTGGGCATAATAAATCGCAATGTTATTTACAAGAGCAAGGAAGTACAAGTAAACTGTATAATAGCTATGTTAGGGCCAGTAATAGAGTATTGTGCACAAGTTTGGGCCCCTTATATAATAAAGAAAGACTTTGATATGCTTTAGAGAGTGCAACGTAGAGCAACAAGGATGATTTCTGGGTTTGAGGGTAAGAGCTATGAGGAGAGGCTGAAGGAGTTAGGAATGTTTTCTGTAGAAAGGCGATTTCTCAGAGGGGACATGATACAAGTCTACAAAATATTTACATCTATTGATAATACAGAGACCAATAAATTTTTTCATAGTAGAACATGGACAGGTGACCAGGGGGTATAATAAGACATTAGAATAAGAGGTCATGTTATCTTGATATAAGAAAGCATGCATTCAGTAATAGGGGGTTGTTAAATTTGGAATGGTTTGCCAGAGGAGGTTGTTGAGTGTGACTCGGTTTGCAACATTTAAGAAAGGGTTAGATTTGTTTATGGATAGGTTGGGTATCATATAATATATTGATGCCAAATTGGCGGGTTTTAGATATAGTAGTTATAAATGTTAGATGGTTTGAGGACATAACCTAATTACCAAGGCAGGTGGGGGGACTGGGTATTTATATATATATATATATATATATAGCATATATATATATATATATATATATATATATAAGAAGAGAAAGAAGAAAGATAGTTATTATTATATATATATATATATATATATATATATAGTATATATATATATATATGAGAAAGAGAGAGTATATATATATATATATATATATATATATAGAGTAGTATATATATATATAATATATATATATATATATATATATATATGATATTGTTGGTTGTTGTTGCTATTGGGTTGGCATATAAGAAAGAAATATATATATATATATATATATATATATATATATATACATATATACATATATATATATATAGTTATATACATATATATATATATATATATATATATATATATGCTCATTAGCTCTTGACTAAGCCAAATTGGTGGATTTGTAGTTACAACAAATTGACAAGTCTAGTGCTTTTGTAGGATTTGGCATGAGCATGTTTGGTTAGTGGGCTGACTGGGACAGTCTCGATAGGCCCATGTGGCTATTCAAAATATCCATATTCTTAATGTCTTAATGTCTTTAACCTCATCCCCAAATACCTATTCCTTCTTGCACCATCAAACCCACACACATTCACTATCACCTCTTGCATTACTGTTAATATTGTGCAGATTTTGAAGTGTTCTTTCCACACTCCTCTCACAACCATTTCATCAGTTACAAAAAGCACATATCCATATACATATATATATATTAGTATATATATATCATATAGCATATATATATATATATATATATATATATATATATATATATATATATATATATATATATATATATATATATATATATATATATATATATATATATATATATAGTATATATATATATATATATATATATATATATAGAGAAAGAGAGAGTATATATATATATATATATATATATATATTGCCATTAACTAATATAATTTTTTTTCTAAGTTGAAGCATGACATGGTATCGAAAAGAAAAGTAGTAGAAGAATATGACACAGGTCGAAAAGAAATCTGTCTTACCGCCATTTCTTTACCTATTAATTAGTGAGAACTCGTTAAAATCAGAAAATCCACCTTTGCTTCACGAGACCGCGTGACGGACCTCATAGTCCTCACTATGAAATCGTCAGTGGTTCATCCCCGCCCAGGTGGTCCACAACCATACCCCCTCACAGAACCCCGCCATTCACTCCTATTTTGCACCTTTCTTCTCGCCTCTGCCAAACTCACATTTCTCTCCTCCAGGCATTCCTTTACTGACTCAATCCACTTTTTCTTCGGTCTTCCAGCCGGTCGATTCCCAGCACACTCACCACTATATATCCGCTTAACCAACCGACTATCATTCATCCTTTCTACATGACCAAACCATCTTAACATACTTTCATTTATTCTCTTATTTACCCCTTTCTTCACACACCACACAGCCTCCTTAATAATGTTCATTCCCATTTTATCAATTCTTCTCACATCTAACACGCCTCTAAGATTGTCCATCTTAATACATTGAATTTTAGATCTATACCTCTTATTCCTGACCATAGTCTCACTACTATACATTAACACAGGTGACAATATACCCTCATGTAAGAGCCTACCACACTCAAGATTAAGTCCCTTTACATCCACAAATGATTTAATTGCACCAGCCACCTTCCTGCCATTCACAACTTTCCTACTACACTCTGCATCATCCGTTCCCTTATCATCCAACATATATCCTAAATATTTAAACTCAGACACTTGTTCCAGCTGCTCACCCTCTAATGTAACTTCACACCGAGGACTGTCCTCAACTCACAACCATAATCTTTTACTTCTTATCTATGTTTACTTTCAAACCAATCCTTTTACACACCCTGCCCAATCCTCAAACTCTCTTCAGATTCACACCCACACAAAACCAAATCATTCTTATATAATAGGTAGGGCACCCTCCACTCCCTTCCATTCTCCATCATTCTAACACCATCTCCTGCCACCCCCACCTCTAATTCTTTCATAACCCCATCCATATACAAATTGAATAACAAAGGAGACATAACACATACCTTCCTCACTCCGCTATTGATATTAAACCAATCACTTTCGACACCATCTATCGTCATACACAGTTTTGATTCCATTCAGAAACCTACCACCAACACCATATATCACTAACACCTTCCATAGAGCTTCCCTATTAACCCTATCATACGCCTGTTGCTAATCCATAAAACCTAAATACAATTTATTCTTCTTCTCCCTCATTTTCTTAATCATTTGTTTCACTGTAAAGATTTGATCCACACACCACCACACCTCTACCACTCCTAAACGCACCTTGTTCTTCACTAATCAGTCCTTCAGTCACTTGACACATTCTTTCTACCAAAATACCAGCATCTATCTTCCCTACAACACTCAATAAACTAATTCCCCTATAATTCCTACAGTTTCCCTTATCTCCCTTACCCTTATATAAGGGTACTATTACTGCTCTCCTCCAATCCCTCGTTACTATACCCTCCATAAGCGCTTTGTTACACAACTTCTAAATCCAATCAATCACCATCTCGCCTCCTTTCTTGATCATTTCACCGGTAATTTCATCCATTCCTGCAGATTTACCATTCTTTAACTTTCTCACTCTACCTATTACCTCCTCCTTACTAATGACCTCATCCCCAAAATACCTATTCCATCTTGCACCATCAAACCCACACACATTCACTATCGCCTCTTCATTACTGCTAATGTTATACAGATTTTCGAAGTGTTCCTTCCACACTCCCCTCTCATCCATTTCATCAGTTACAAAAGCACCATCCCAGATTTGCTCAGTTTCAACTTTTTCACATTCATCTGATTTACTTGCGAGCGCTCTTAAATACTTATCCTTATTACTTTGTTCACTTAACTTCTCACTCTTAATTCTACCCACTTCCTTCTTATCACCTTCCTCTCCATCCAAGCTCCCACTAACTTAATTTTACATAAAACAACATAATGATCCGATACTCCCATTCCTAACCCTCTCACTTATTTAACGACCAACACATACTTCAACATCTCCTTCTTCACCAACACAAAATCAATCATACGTTTCACTTCGATACCATCTCTACCTACACCAACTCTAGTATACTTATGGATACTCTTGTGTTTGGGAAGAGCACATTTCTACACACACACCTCTCCTCACAGAAATCAATCACTTTCCTACCATTCTCATTTTCCCCAAACCACCTGTTATACCATCCATTTTTTTGATCACCTATCCAACCATTTAGGTCACTCAGCACAATCAATCTGAAACTCCTACTCACCCCAGTCCAAAGCACTGGTCTGTGATCATCCCAAAACCACACCCTTCAACATTACCCCTACAGGTGGACCATATGTCACAACCACACATACCTTGACCTTTTCAAACTCAAATTTAATCATTAGAATTCTAGTACTCACACACACAAAATTTACCATATCTCTGTACCACAAGTCACTCATCAGAATCTGCAACTTCTCTCTCTTCCCCATTCCTTCCACACCGCACACACACATTTAATACCACACTACCTATTTTCTCACTGTTTCCTTTCATCTTTTGTTTCAGTCACGTATGAGGAAATTTGTTCTTTTAAATACATCCTTTCACTCTCCTTCTCCTCAACATTATTCCCTTCTCGACATTCCATGTAAATTCCATACGATTCATACATTTTCGCCGAAAGATAGAAGGCCGTTTACGGGATCATGACCTCCGGGAGATACGTGCATTAGTTACTCCCTGGCAAAGATAAGTGGTCAGCAGCCAACCCAACTTCCACCGTCCCTTAGTCGCCTCTACCACACGCAGGACATACGATGTGAGCAATTTTCTCCCCCACACATTGGGAGATATAAGGAGTAGGGATGTCTGTAAGATGTCTAGAAGAGGGGTGTGGACGTTAAGTATATGTGGATAAAAAGGTGGTGTCTGTAAGATGTTCTCTGGATGATGAGTGTGTAATATGAGCGCAAAAGAGAAAGGCGAACCATTAGACACTGGAATGTCATACATACCATAAGCAAAATGAGGTATTTACTGCTGCGAGTATGCGTGCAATATTTACACACACACACACACACACACACACACACACACACACACACACACACACACACACACACATATACATACATATATATACACACACACACACACACACACACACACACACACACACACACACACATCACTCACTTTAACTCCAATTATCACTTTCTATCACAACCCCAAAGGCACCTGTTATACCATCTTTCTTTCGATCACCTATCCAGCCATTCATGTCAACCAACATAATCAATATATTTTGACGGAAAGTGAGTCGTTTGACTAGGGGGGGGGGGATGCTGATTGGCGAAGAACAAAGTGCATTTAGAAGGTAGAGGATGTGTAGATTAAATCCTTATATTGAAACAAATGATTTAGAAAATTAGAGAGAGAAGAAGAAGAAATTGTAATTAGGTTTTATGGACTTGCAACAGGTCTATGACAGGATTAATAGGGAAGTTGGTGGCAAATATTAGTGATATGGAGTGTTGGTGGTACTCTTCTGAATGGAATCAAAAGTATGTATGTCGATAGAGAAGCGTGTGTATGAATAAATGGAGTTAAGATTGAATGATCTAATATTAGTATTATAGTGAGGCAGGTATGTGTTTTCTACTTTGCTATTTAATTTGTATATGAATGGGGTAATGAAAGAATTAGAGGTAGGGGAAGATGTTAGTTTGATGGTGAATGGAAGAGAGTAAAGGGTGTCTTGATAATTATACGCTGATGATTTGGTTTGCGAAGATAGGTAGGGGGGTTTCACTGGGTGTGTAAACGACGGGTTTGAAAGTAAATGTAAATAATAAGAAGGCGACGGTAGTTAGTAAGGAGAGTCCGCAGTGTGAAGTCATGTTAGAGGTGAGAAATTGGAAGTATTGGAGTTTAAACATTTAGGCTATATTTTGGATGAAAAGAGAATAGATGTTGCAGAGTGTCGTAGAAAAGTTGTGAATGGTAGGAAGGTGGCTGGTGTAATTTGAACTTTGGTGAATATAAAGGGACCAAGTCTTGAGTGCGCTAGGGATTTACATGAGGGTATGTTTTTGCTGGTGTTAATGTTTAGTAATGAAACTGTGGTATGGAATAAGAGGTGTAGATCTAAGGTGCAATCTGTTTAGATGGACAATCTTAGGGGTGCGTCAGGTGTGAAAAGAATTGATAAAATGAGGAATGAATGTGTTATGGAGCTGTGTGGTGTAAAGAAGGGCATAAATGAGAAAATACACGAGAGATATATGTAGAAAGGATGGATGATATCTTTTGATCAAGCTTATTGATAGTGGTGAGTGTTCTGGGAATCCTGCTGGAAGATAGGAGGAATGTGCGATGGAAAAGATGCGATTGTGGCAGAGACGAGAAGAAAGGTGCATGAAAGGAGAGAATGGTGTGGTTTTGTGAGGTAGTATGGTTGTGTGACGCCTGGCCAAGGGATGAACCCTACAATGACGAAATATCACAGACATATTGCGTTGCAGTCCCGTGAAGCCCTAGGGTGGGGCTCTCACCTAAGGGTTGGGAGAGGAGGCTTTCCTTTCGACCAACGGCATGTTATTCTGCTTTTTTTTTCTGTTTCCGAGGTATGTTGCGCACTTCTGACAATCTGGTGAAAAGAGGTAGATGATGATAATGAAAAGGAAACGGTAGATGGCGAGTGTTATTGGAAAGTTCTAGTGGTAGGAAGGTGACTGGCTCAATTAAAACTTTGGTGAATGCCAGGAAAATAAATCTTGAGTGCGTTTGAGCTCTACATGAGGGTGTGCTGTTACCGCTGTTAATGTATACTAGTGAAACTATGGTGTGGAGTAAGAGGTGTAGATCCGAGGGCAGTCTACCCAGATGGATAACCTTAGGGGTGTATTAGATGTGAAAAAATGGAATAAAATGGAGAGTGAGCGTATTAGAGAGTTGTGTGGTTTGAAGTAAAGGGGGGGGGGGGAAATTAGAGAAGAAATAAATGTTTCAAAGCGGTTTGGTTATTTGGAATTGATTAATGGTAGTTAATTGGTTAAGTGGTTGTATAGTGGTGAATGCGTTGGGAAGCGACTGGCTTGTAGACCTGGGGAATGTGGATTGAGTCAGTAAAAGATAAGAGTGTCTGAAGGAAAGAAATGTGAATTTACCACACACAGAGGAGAAGAATGATGCATAATAGGAGTGAATGGCGTGGTTTTGTGAAATGGCATTGTTGTTGGCCTGACCCAGGTGATGAACTCTGACATTGACTAGATACCACAGTGGGGGTCTGTCACGGTGTGTGAAGATCTATTCTGGATTTTGGGTATGAAGGGCTCGTACTTAAATGTATGAGGGTAGGGTATTTGAGTGCTTTCTTTTTGACTTAGGTCTTGTTCTTCAACTTAACTATTCTATTTGTGGTGCATGTCATGTTGCTCACCCCACCTCCACCTCCAATCTGTGAGATCTCTCATTACTATAAAGAAAGAAAGAAAGAAATGTTTTAAAAAATTTTCTTTCAACTATAAGGTTTGTCTTCATTTTTATTTATTAATTATCAATTTGTATAGGATTATAATATATTTGTATAATAAACATCATATTGAATATTATCAGAGCCTGTGTAATGTCTTTAGATGTCTGCCATGTCAATTATTAATTTTTAAACTATATTTAATAGAACTTTCTATCGTGGGTTTCCAAAGCAATTAATTTTTTATTCATTATGTTTTTGGTAAAATTACTTACTAAATTTGTTATTCAAAGTATATTAATTTTTTATATTATACGATGTCTGATGTTGCATGCATGGTTCTTTAATAATGACTTACCTAATAGGAAGAAAATTATTCATCAACTGTGCTTCACGAGCTGAGAAATTCTGCCATTGTAATAGACTCTAAATTGAAAGATCAATGTTATCATCACGCTTGGAATTTAGCAACGGTGTTTTCTCTGGAAAATACCAAAAAAATGCTTCTCTTCTTGAAAATAGTTCTTGGAGCACTTCAGGTAATACAGTTTAAAAATTGGATTTCATTTAACCCAATATATATATAATATATATATTATATTATATATATATATTATATATAATATATAGATATATAATATATATAATATATATATAATTATATATATATATATATATATATATTATATATTATATATATCCGTAATATATATATATATATATATATATATATATATATATTATATATATTATATTATATATATATATATATATTATATATATATATATATATAAATATATATATATATACTATATATATATATAGGGTATATATATATACTCTTATATTATATCTAATTATATGTATATATATATATATTTATGCTGGTATTTGGTTGAAAAGAGTGCGTCGAGTGACTGAAGGATTGATTGGGAAGAACAAGGTCTGCGTTTAGCAGTGTAGAGGTGTTGGATCAAATCTTTTACCATTGAAACAAATCGATTGAAAAAATGAAGGGAGAAGAAGAATAAATTGTATTTAGGTGTTATATGGATTGGCAACAGGCGTATGATAGCGGTTATAGGCGAAGCTCGTATGGCAATGTTAGTGATATATGGTGTTGGTGGTAGGCTTCTGGATGGAATCAAAAGTATTGTATGACGATAGTGAGGCGTTTGTAAGAATAATGGTGTCAATGAGTGATTGGTTTAGGATTAATAGCGGAGTGAGACAGGGTTGTTTCTATGTCTCCTTGGTTATTCAATTCGTATATATGGATGGGCTTATGAAAGAATTCGAGATAGGAATGCAGGAAATGGTGTAGAATGATGGGAGAATGAGATGAGTGGAGGGTGCGCCTACCTATATAGGCGAGATGATTTGGCTTCTTGTGTGCGTGAATCTGAAGAGAGTTGAGAAGATTAGTAGAGAGATTTGGCAGGTATGTAAAATTAGGGGCCTGAAAGAAACGTAGGTAGGGTAAGGTTATGGTGTGAGTTGAGGATAGCCCCAGTGTGAAGTTATGTCGAGGTGCAGCAGCTGGAACAAGGTCTGAGTTTAAATATTGGGATATGTGTTGATGAGAATGAAAACGGATGATGCAGAGTGTATAGAAAGTTGTGAATGGTAGGAAGTGGCTGGTCTAAACTAAATTGTTTGGTGAATGTAAAAGGGGACTAAGTTCTGGAGTGCGTTAGGGTCTTGCATAGGTATGTTGTTACTTGTGTTATTGTTATAATAGTGAAACTATGGTCTGAATAAGAAGTATAGATTCTAAAGTTCAATGTGTCAGATGGACAATCTTAGGGGCGTGCTAGATGTGAGAGAATGATAAAATGAGGAATGGAACATAATAGAGAGCTGTGTGGTGTGAAGAAAGGGGTAAACGAGAGAATAAATTGAAAGTATGTTGAGATGGTTTGGTCATGATGGAAAGGATGAATGATAATCGGTTGGTTAGCGAGATAGTGGTGAGTGTGTTAGGGAACGAACCGGCTGGGAGACCGAGGAAAAGTGGATTGAGTCAGTTAAGGAATGTTTGCAGGAGAGAAAGATGAGTTTGGCAGAGGCGAGAAGAAAGGTGCATGGAGGAGAGAATGGCCAGGTGTTGTAAGGGGTATGGTGTGGCCCAGGGCAGGGATGAACCCTACCTTTGACGACTTAGCCATAGTGTGGATCCGTCGTGGTCCATGAAGCTCTAGGGTGGATTTTCTGTTGCGACGAGTTCTTTACTAATTAATGGGTACAGAGGGGGCGTTAAGGCTGGGCTTTCTTTTCCGACGTTTGTCTTGTTCTCCTACTGCTTTTCTTTTCGATGCATGTCACGCACCTTACTCCCAATCTTGGGAAAAAAAGTTAGATAAAGAAAGAAAGAATATATATATTATAATTTATATATATATATATATATATATATATATATAATAATATATATATTATATATATATAATATATATATATAATATATATATATATATATATATCATATATTATACATATATATATTATTAAAATAGGAATCTTCAAAAATGGTGCTCTCTTTCACTTTGCATGATTTTTACATCGAAACGCTTACACAGGTTTCACAAGATTTAAATTGGTCTTATTTCTGTGCGAAAATTCAAAAGTACCGTGAAGAGAAATAACTATTTTATTTAATTTTGTTCATAAATATTATAACAATATAAATGCTTTATACCATATAATTCTTTATTCCTCACCTTTTATGTTGTACTTTTTTATCCTTAAGTATATAGCTATTCAAGTTGTTCTTGAAAACTAGTCCTTTTGACTCGAGATTAAAGCAAAAAAAAAAAGGGGGGGGGAAAAAAAAAATTAAATTGTTTTATTTATTTCTTTTTTCAAAATACATCACGTTTTCAACTGTGTTTAAGTTGAGTTTCCCTATTAAAGAGTTTATAAAACTAAATAACGCAATATTGCCTTAATCATTACCTTTTCTTTTTATTTCTTATTAAATTAAGTTTAAAATTAAATTAATAATTTTACGTCAAATATCGTTCAGTGATTTCTACATTAGGGCATATTTAAATGAAATTTACTTTATGGAACACTATATTGTCGAATTTGTAAAGGTGATTTTCTATTTTTCAAAATGCTTTAAGATATCTTAAATAAATATTTTAATATCACTTCCTATTTCTTAGTTTAATCAAAATAAAATTGATTTCTATTTTAAAAGAAGAAAGAAGAAAGAAATAAAGATAAAGAGGCAGGAGTTTGAATTGCTAGACACTAAATAATTGCCATAACATAATGTAGTCCTTTTATTGTCAAATTTGTAGTCTTTTTTTGTCAATTTTTTTTAATAACTTAAACAATATATTGAGTGTTTTAAAAATTATTAAATTATTATTAGTTATGTTCCTAATGATTCTAGTGAGGGAATATTTTGTACAGAAATGATTTTGAAAATTTCGTTTTTTATCAGCCAGGAGGCCTTGAAATCCCAAAATCAATCAGCCAAGGTTAGTAGCCTGATTTTCAGTGTCTCATCCCGTATTAATCCCATTGTTTTATTTTTTCGTTACATTCCACATTTACCTTAACATCTATATATATATATATATATATATATATATTATATTTTGTATATATATATATATATATATATATTATATAAAGTATATTATATATATAATATATATACCCTATATATATAATAATATATATAATACTATTATATATATATTATATATATATATATATTATATATATTATATATATATACTATATATATATAAATATATATATATATAATAGATATATAATATATATATATATATATATACTATTATATATATAATATATATATAATACTATATATATATATATATATAATATTATTATATTTATATATATATATTATATACTATATATAATATATATATATATATATATATATATAATATATATATATATATATATATATATATATATATATATATAATATATAATATAATATATATATATTTATATATATTTCTTTCTTTCTTTCTTCACCTTCCTCTTTGCCCCAAGATTGGGGGTAAGGTTCTGTACAAGCATCGGAAAAGAAAGCAGTAGGAACATGACAAACGTCGAAGAAAGCCCAGCCTTACGCCCCTCGTGTACCATTAATTAGTGAGAGGCTCGTCACAGACAGAAATTCCACCCTAGAGCATCAATGGGACCGCGACGGACCCTCACTATTGGTAAATCGTCAATGTAAGGTCATCCCCTGCCCAGGTGGGCCACAATATGCCCCAAACTTATCGCCATTTTCTCTCGAAACGGAGGTATAATCTCACCAAAGGAGCAAACGTTCAATTGTCTAATGAAGACATTCCTTCACTACTCGAATCAGCATTTCTTTTTCATCCCACCCCGGACTGTATAAAGGTTAATCTGATCTATACATCCGCTTAACCAACCGACTTTAATTCATCCTTTCCACATGACCAAAACCATCTCAACATACTTTCATTTATTCTCTCATTACCCCTTTCCATTTCACACCACACCACTCTCTAAACGTTCATCCTCACTTTTATCTAATTCTTTTCACACTAGCATTGCCCCTAAGATTGTTCCATATTAACGCATTTAAAAATAGCTTTTTTTTTAGCTTGATTAATTATTTAAACCCTTTTTCCTTATTCCAGACCATAGCCTCACTACCATACAATAACAACAGGTAGCAACATAACCCTCATGTTTAAGACTCTTAGCGCACTCAAACTTAGTCCTTTACATTCACAACGATTAATTGCCACCAGGCCACCTTTCTGCCTATTCACAACTTCCTACTACCATCGCATCATCCGTTCCCTTCTTATCCAACACATACCCTAAATATTTTAAACTCAACACTTGCTCCAGCTGCTCATTCATTCTAACATAACTTCACACTGAGGACTGTCCCATCCACAAACCATAACCTTACTCTTATCTAGTTGACTTTCAAACCCCTCCTTTTACATACCCTGCCAAATCTCTCTACATCTCTCAAACTCTCTTCAGATTCGCCACAGAACAAATCATCCGCATATAATAGGTAGGCACCCTCCCACTCCTCTCCATTCTCCATCATTCTACAACCCATTCCTGCTATCCCCACTCGAATTCTTTTCATACCCCATCCGATATTACACATTGATAGCAAGGAGACATAACACAACCGTGTCTCACTCCGCTATTAAATCCTCTAACCAATCACATTTGGACACCATTTATTCTTACACACGCTCTACTATCGTCATATATTACTTTTGATTCCATTCAGAAGCCTACCACCAAACACGCATATATCACTAATACTGCAAAAGCTTCCATAACTCTATCATACTTTATATATTATAATATATATAGATATTAGTATATATATATATATTACTATATATTATATATATATATATAATATATAATATATATAATATATATATATATATATATATATAATATATATATAAAATATATACTATACTTTCAATCTACCTTTTTTCCCAGGATGGGAGATAAGCGCTGCGTACATGCATCGGAAAAGAAAAGCAGTAGGAGAATATGACAAAACTCGAAAAGAAAGCCACCTGTAAATTAAAAAATTAGTAAGAACTCGTCGCAATCAGAAAATCCACCTAGAGCTTTACGGGGACCGCGAAGGATCCTCACTATGGTAAATCTTTCAAGTGTAGGTTTCATTCCCCTGGCCTAGGGGGCCACACCATACCCCCATTTGCAACACCCGCCATTCTCTCCTATCATGCATCTTTCTTTCTATCCTCTGCCAAACTCACCATTTCTCTCCTTCAGACATTCCGTTTACTGACTCAATCCACTTTTTCTTCGGTTCTTCCAGACGGGTCGATTCCAAACACATTCACCACTATACATCCGCTTAACCAAAACGACTATCATTCCATCCATTGCACATGACCAAACCATCTCCAAGACTTACTTTCATTTATTCTTTCGTTCCCCTTCTTCACACCACACAACTCTCTAATACGCTCATTCCTCATTTATCAATTCTTCTCACACCTAGCTCACCCCTAAGATTGTCCATTCTGAACACATTGAACGTTAGATCTATACTTCTTATTCCAGACCATAGTTCCACTACTATACAATAACACGGGTACAGGTAACAAACATACCCTCATGCAAGACCCTAGCGCATTCAGACTTAGTCCTTTTACATTCACCAAAACGATTTAATTGCACCAGCCAAACCTTCCTGCCATTCACAACTTTCCTACTACACTCTGCGATCATCCGTTCCCCTTCTCATACCCAACACATACCTCTAAATAATTTAAAACTCCAGACATTGTTCCAGCTGCTCACCAATTCTAATATATAATATATATATATATATATATATTTTATATCATATACATACATATATATATTATATATATTAAAAATATATATTTTATATATAATATATATATATATATATATATATATATATATATATATATATATATATATATATAT
>JABUQX010106124.1:7500-10000 GCA_015478945.1 Trachelipus rathkii | reverse complement strand
TGCTCATCACAACATCGCCTAGGTTACCGGGGAAAATTTGCTTAGGTGAGAATGTAAGTTAGTGCAACTTTATACTCATTCTACATCTATGAGAATTGAAACTGTCTAGCAGTTCCTGTACAATATTAGTGAGTTCTCGGCATTCCTGTTCCCCAGAAAATTCTGTACTTACATCTAAAAGCACTTCCACGCTCTTGCCTTAGCAAGTATGTTGTAGCAAAGGCGCAGCAATTCACGGCAGGAGTGTCCGTATTTGTGGCCATCAAATATCCCAGCTTTATTCTTCTCGTCACTCAGACCAGAGAAACGTTGAGCATTATATAAGCGGAAGCATTCACCATCATGTCTGGGCCTTCACATAATGTTTATCAAACCAAGTTTTATGTTGTAGTGGAGTAAGATGACGATATAGTGCTGCTGTAGCAAGTGGTTCACCGTACGATGTTCCGTCACCTGGTGTCAAGGTTTCCCTCGGTGGCCATTGCTTTAGGTCCCCAGTGATCTTTTAGTCGCCCGGCGTCCCAATAGGACAGGGAAGCAGGATATTTGGTGAAACCTGCTTGATGTTTACAATTTTGAGGTTCACGCATATTAACCATCACTTTACCTGATATTGTAGCCTCCAAAACTGTCTTGATATTTGCATACTCCCTCTCTCATCAGTACCGACTACCTACTGGACGAAGCATATATTGTTGCCGTTGCTGTAGCAACACCACTTTAAACTGCTCAGAAGTGTCAATGAAACAGTCGCCACTCACGTACATCGTTTGCTGGGGAGTCCCATAGCGAGTAGTAGCCCTGCAACTTCACTGCAAATACACAAGGTTATCATCTGACTGGAAGAACCTCCGCAGCTCTGCTTCTCTGTTACGATTAAATGTTACTCTTGTGCCATGGTCAGTAGTCATTTTTCATGAACCTCGAAGCAACAGCTCAGAGGACAACTTCGGCAAAACAAACTCTCATCCAAGATCGTTCAGTTCACCCGGGGTGAACAATGACGGACCATCCGACTGTATTTCAGATGGATGATAGACATCATCCAGGTCATTGGCATCCATACATGTAGACGTACTAAAGTTACCACATTCTTCCCGAATTTCGACCGCAGTAAACTTGCTGCTACTTTAGATATATGCGGGATAACGTCTATACAGCTTACGTAGTGGGCACATCGAATTTTGTTATTCCTAGGGAATATGTAAAAATAGGGATCCATGATTGCACAAAAACGGGATGTGATACAGCAAATCCGAGATTATATATGGAATCAGCACCTCCGAATTACTATATATCTGCTACAAAAGTCCATCCAAGAAAAATTTCACCTTTTTTGTTGACCAGTGTAATAATAATAATAATAATAATAATAATAATAATAATAATAATAATAATAATAATAATAATAATAATAATAATATAATAAATAATACCCTGTACAAATTTTATTTATCCCCAGGTCAGATTCTAGAGCAGGGTTGGCACAAAAGAAATCTAATGATTTAAATCAACTGATTTTTTTACGTGATTTTTTTTTTTATAAAAAAATCATGACTTTTTATTTTTTTATTTTTTTTTTATTTTTAGGCAAATTTTTTTTTTTATAAATTAATAATTAGTCATAGCTATCACCTAATTAATGATAAGTATATTTCATCTATATAATAAGTAAATTCATCAATGTAGTTTCAAGTCATTTTTAATGAAGAAATAAATAAAAATTAGAGAAAGTACTCAGATACTATACAGTATATAGCTATAATTTAAATAACTTAATTAAACTAAATAATAATTAGTATGTATAACTTACTATTAATTAGGTAATAATTAGATTATTTACTAATTTTAATAAAATAATAATTAAAAAAGCAATTTGTGTCTAAAAAAATCAAAAAAATTTAAAAAATCTCAAAAAAATAAAAAATAAAATCCAACATTGTTCTAGAGTGTTAAAGCTATCGGTTCGAGTGTGAAAATATTGTTTCATATTTAAAGTTTTCGAAAGTATAGAGTCGAGGTTCATTTTATCATGATATTTTGTTCACATATATCAATTTTCTATATAATTTTTTATGGCAAACAAATCATAACTGAGTAAATGACAAATCAATTACCGAATTTTTTTTAAGAAAGCATTTTCAAAAAAGTAGAAAAGTTCCGGTAGTTCCAGCCGGAAAACCGGAACTTCTAAAAAAAATTGATGGTTTCCGGCCAGGAACCTGTTCGGTACCTCCCTATATATATATATATATATATATTAATATATATATAATATATATATAGATATAATATATATTATTATAATAATATATATATATAATATATATATTATATATATATTATATATATATATATATATATATATAATATATATATAATATATATATATATATATATATAATATATATATAATATATATATGATAACGGAGACCAGGATAATGCTGTCCAGAGAGAGAATACGACGACGTATTAATGTTGAAGAACATGAATTGCCA
>JABUQX010106124.1:0-2500 GCA_015478945.1 Trachelipus rathkii | reverse complement strand
TCGAACGTAGTGTAGTAAGGATAAACCATCCAATAACTTTGAGAATGGTCATGTTATGCTTGAACTTAAAAATTAAAGGAAAAATAGGCGGAGAAGAAAAAATTTAACAAACTCAAGAGACTTGGAAAAACAAGCTCAAGGTTCTGAATACGTCAAGAGGACGTTATGCATTTCGAGGTGCAACTCATTGCAGCTAATCGCTTTGGATACCACGTTTAGACCAAAGTCTGCGATGATGACGATAATATAAAATAAATTAGAAAATGAACTGTAGGGAGTAAGGAGGAATGATAGAAAGAGGAAATTAAGACAGGGGGATAGAAGTTTCAACTGGCTGACGTACCTTGACGGATTCCAACTCTAATGTACATATTATTTCAACTTCTGACAAACCTTTCACTTGTCCGAAATGGATAAACTTAAATAAGGACAAATTGCTAAGTGAAAGGCAATTGGCTTCCAATGATAAATTGATACAGTTCAGAACTGATTGAACACAAGAGAACGTTGCATGATCACAGTCCAGGCTCTTCCCGTCTGGCTTTGATTTCCATAAAATGCCCATTGCTAAAAATACCACGTTCGGTTTATTTGTACGTGATTTTTATTAAACCTTCCTTAGTTTCCCAATTTCAACACGACCAAAGCTCTTTCTCATAATCCACCCAGTTAGTAAGAAAATCCAAAATCAATTTCTTTCAATCGCTTACTCTTCTGCATAATCATAAACTTCTTCTCTAATCCCATCTTCCTTCAGAATCCTAAATCCCCAAGTAAATTACTTTAACCCAAGCCTAAGTACTCTCTTATAGAAATCACGCCTACCATATAGGTAGATTGCAAGTTAGAGATTCTTTATCCCTATTACATAGAAGGAGAGTCAGCTTCTCTGAAAAATATAATAAATGCTAAAACCCACTGGTGAAAGAGAAGGCAAAGGCTTCCTTAAATCAATATCCGGAGCACCAGATGTTTTCAACTGACCCCAAAGATCAAAAAAGGTCGTATTCGTGGTTGTTTTCCACAAGGATTATCACAACGACCTTCTGAACGTCGTATTCCCGAAAACGATGAACCTTCCATGTATTCAGGGCCACACATGAAACAGAGGCTTGACATGCTGGAGGAAGCCATTGTGCTTCTTACCCAGTTATTAAAGAACTCTCAGAAACTTAAGGTTGTGGACCCTGGTAAATTTAAATATGAATCAGAACAAGATCTCTTAGTCTACTTGGCTGATTTTGAGGCGTACTGTAGCCTTCATTACCCCAATGCCCATCACCAATGGTTAAGACTGCTTGGTCGACAGCTAGAAGGCAAATTTCTTCATATCTACCGAGAAATCATCAAAGGAATGACGGAGGATACTTCTACTGTACGGGATTAATCTGTGTATGTTTGTATGCAGGGTATGAGTACGAGGAAGAAAAAAGAATAAAAGAATATAGAAAGGCTCAAGTGAATCATGCTGAGGCTCATTGAAGATAGACCCAACGAGAGCAAATAAAAATGTTCTGCCCGTTGGATGGTGGAACGTGTCTGGCTATCAAGCCATATAATGGTACGATATGAGAGAGAATTACACTGGATTCCGGTCCTAGTAATTAGCTGTCCTCTGGTGTAGCTTGATAGAACCTAGCCGTAGAGGTTATATTGAAACAATGTCGTCACAGGGAGGAGGGCCGTCGAAGTATATTAAAAAGTGCAGGAGGGGATTGGGACAACGGTGGATTCGAATAGCGAGACGTGGCAATGTGGGAAATAATATAGTGACATTTTGCGATTCTATTAGAACAGTTTGAAGAATGAGTAGGGTTTACACACAGGAATATGCCAAGATTGCACAGGGAATCAAGGACGCACCAAAGTGAGAGACGTCACGGAACAATTCAACTGTACATGCCCGAAAGACTGAAAATGAAAGGCTGACCTAGAAGATCTTATGGAGTCCGTGTCCAGATAAGATTACGTGCACTCCCTGGATGGAGCTGATGTTTCTAAATCACAAAATGGGTGACACAACGTAAGCCTAAAATGACAAAATAAATACTTCACGGCAGGGGCTCCGATAAAAATAAAAGTAGTTCCCCCAGAACGGAAGAGTAATAGGGTTAGAGGTCAGTTGCTATCGGTGACTCCACCAATAGTTTGTAGCAAAAAACACCGGATGATATAAAGTTGTCGATGACATAATTCAAAAGGTTATCACAGAAGCCGTATCTAAGGCTTGGACGAAGAATGTCGTGGTGTCACTATTGTGAGAAAACACGGTCACTACATGGAGGGAGTGTTACAAATTCTGGAGTCTGCCAGTTACCTGCAAAAGAGACGGTCACATCAGCGCCAATGTCGATCTACGGGGGAAATCCCCTCCATTCATTCTCCCCCCCGAATATTGAAAGTAGTATTTAGGTTCCCTTTTGAGTGCCGCCTGCACGCTGGGATGAGGAGTTGTTCAAAAAAAATGCTCCTCCCGAGTCCATAATCCTTATAAGAACCT
>JABUQX010106123.1:2500-40083 GCA_015478945.1 Trachelipus rathkii | reverse complement strand
TAATATTATATATAATTATAGATATTAATATAATATATATATAATATATTATATATATTATATATATTTATAATATATATATATATATCATAATATAAATATATAATATAATATTATAATAATATATATAAATAGCTTATATATATAATATAATATATATATATATATAATATATGTTAATTAAATAATAAAATAATATATTAATATATATATTATATAATATATAATATACAGTTAACACCACCGCTCACGGGCAGAGCTCTGAGGAGAAAATTGCTGACATTCCATTTATATATATTTCTATCTTGCTAATTGCTAACATTCTGTATTTCTATAGTGTTATATTATCTCTACCTCATTTGGAGATTCGAGAAAGAGGTCTCTAAATTCAGTTATGCTTGATGCACCATCTATTTATTCCCATCAGGTGCCAAAAAAATATAGTTAACTATTTTTTTAAACCTTTTTTTTTACTTTTACTTTAAATTCTCTAAAATTTATCCAAATTAGGGTTGCTGTTTTCATAATTATCAACTACAGTATTGTCATATCGGCAATCACTATCATTTTCCACAATGTAATTAGAGACAAATAAACTTTTGGTTAAAACAGAATCATCTAATTTCATTGAAGAATCCTATTTTCCTTCATCAGAAGAGTATTCTTTCAACATTTTTTAATCACTTTCTGGAATATCAATTAAATCAACGCAATTTGCAACACCATATTTAATCACAGCAGATTTTTTTTTAGATTTTGTGGAAAAAGATATGTTGTCTTCTACCGTGGCTCAAACGGTAGAGCAACAGATTCACATATGAAGGGTGCGGGATCAATCCCCAGTCCGGATTCTAAGTAGAAATTACCTAGAGAAGTTCCCCTCCTAGAATAGGACTATATGCCCGTGAAGTGTGAACTTTTAAAATTAAAAAAAAAAAATTCAAATATTTTCCAAGTGAAATGCGAAATTTTAGCAACTAAAGTAGTTTCAGTTCAAAGCTGGAATAGGTTCCACTTAAGTGCTCCAAACTGGTCGAACTTGAGCACGTATTTCCTTGACTCTCTATGTCATGGAGACGTACATTACATATTCTTTCCTTTCTACTAAATCTAACAAGCTTTGGTTTAACTCTGCTTGTTCTTGTGCTTTTAGAGACAGGGACGCTGCTTTCAGGAATAGCTCTCTTCTTCAAATTCCAGAAACTTATGCGGCTTATATTTCTTTCCGAAATTGTCCATATGTTACTTCATAACACAAAATAATGTTTTCTCCTTAGAAAATGCAATAATCTTTCTGGTTCCACTTTCTCACGCTCATTTTTGGCATTTTGCAAAGAATGTCTACTCTAATTTTGCTTCTTGCTCTCCCCCTTCTCTAGTATATTCCGACGGCACGACTGCCGTTATGCATTCTGCTAAAGGTGAACTCTTCGCTCAAAGCTCTGACTATAATTTTACTTTAGATGATTCCGGAACTTTTCCCACTCCTTCACCCCTACAACTCATTTGTGCTTAATTTTGTAATTTCCTCTAAAGATGTTATTTCTGCTCTGTCTGGGCATAACAAAAAGGAGGCGTATGGTACTGATGGTAGTCCTCCTGTTGTTCTCAAAATTTGCTCTTCTGAGCTTACCTTGCATTCGCCTTTCAATCTCGACCTCCCCTTCCAGGTTGAAGCGTGAGCTCATTTAGCCTGTACCGAAAAAAGGGAACCCCTCTCAATTCTCAAACTCTCACTCTATCGCTTTAAATTTTGTTCTTTCTAAAGCTTTCGAATGTATCATTAAGGGGAGACTTCTAAGAGGAAGAATTGGAATTATCTCAATTCTTCTACTCTTATCTCTAATCGCTGCAATGATTTCGTCAGAAACGCCCTACTGGTGATTTTTTTCTTCTTTCTAATTCTTGGTCCTCTGCCCTTCGATATTTTAGTGAATCTTTCTCTTTGTAGCTGGACATATAGAAAGCCTTCGATTGAGTCTGGTACAAAACTTTGATTTATAAGCTTCCTTCTTTCTGTATCTATTCCTCTCTCTAATTTTCTTTCCGGTCGTTCTATAGTGGTGTTCCTTAGGGTCCTGTCCTACCCAAAACTCTTTTTTTCCACTTTCCCTATTAGTCACCTATCACCTCCTATGCTGACGTCTCCACCCTTCATTACTTCTCTCATTTTGAAAGAAGTCATTTCTAACAGCAACTACCAAGACGAACTAACTTTTGATCATTCCCCAATTTCTAATTGGGACATTGAAGACAAGGTTCCTATAACATCTTGTTAGAAAACATCCCACTCAAACCTTCTTCTGTTCCTAATAGTCTTGGTGTCTCTTACTCATGATTTTAATTGAAAGGATCCAATTGCTTCTCATTCTAAACAAGCTTCTAAGAGGTTAAATGTTCTGAGGCTTTATCAGAAAATCTTCAGGTCATTTCAGTTGCTTGCTCTTTATACCGGTGTGATTTGCCATTGAATGAAGAATGTATCACATATGTGGAGTGGTTCCCTCGTACAACTCTCATTGAAAGGGTAGAGAGAGAGAGAGAAAGAGAGAGAGAGAGAGAGAGAGAGAGAGAGAGAGAAGAGAGAGAGAGAGAGTGAGTGAGAGAGAGAGAGTAGTGATTTTCGTTTTATCAGCTCTCCCGCTTTCACAAACTCTCTTCAAACTCTTTCTCGCCGTCAAATTGTTGCATCACTCTCTTTATTCTATCTCTATTATACTATCTTTATTATTCTATCTCTTCACTCGCATAACTCTTCCATTGAAAAAGTTTCGAACGATATGCCCTTCCACACAGTCTCATTCTTTCTCTTTCCAACTCTATGATCCTACACTTCACTGCTATGCTCAATCTTATATGTACTTAACTAATAAAGTCTGGAACAAACTCTCGTTATCATTTCACACTTTTGACTTGCACACTTTCAAACGACATATATCGTGTCATGTGGACCTTTAAATTACCTCCGACTTGGAAACTTCCTCCAACTCTGGTAGAATTTGGCAGTCTTCCGGCCGTTGCCCACCAGAGGAGACATTATATATATATATATATATATGAGTATATATGAAGAAATATTTATTAATAATATATATATATATATATATAATATAGTATTATTATCTAATATATTATAATATAATAAATATAATATTTTAATACACAATATATTGATGTAAACTATTTATATATATATTATAATAGTATAATAATATTATTGATGTATATATGAAGAAATATTTATATTTAGATGTCTATAATAAGGCGAACATCATAATTAATGAAGTTTATACTTATTAAAAGTATTTTCCCTTGTGTTTGACAATTTCTTATTCTAAGAAAATAAAAACGGTTCAGGGATAAGAAGAAAAGCAAAGGAGTCTAGAGAAATGCTAAAAGTATTTTTTAGTATGATAAAGAAGAATGAAAAATAAAGGACAGCCTTTTTCTTCGCTTCTGTGAGAGAGAGAGAGAGAGAGAGAGAGAAGAGAGAGAGAGACGAGAGAGACGAGAGAGAGAGAGGAGAATAGAGAGAGAGAGAGAGAAGAGAGAGGAGAGAAGAGGGAGAGGAGAGGATAGATAGATAAACATACATTGATATGATAGATATATATATATATATATATATTAATATTATTATATAAATATCTATAAATATAATATATTAAATATATAATATATTTATATATATAATAGTATGAGAAAAAAGAGAGGAGGAGAGAGAGAGAGAGAGAGAGAGGTTTTAATTATAAGACGAAAGAACAACACTCATTTGGTTTGCAGTATCAAAAATTGTGATTATTTTTTGAAAGTTGAAGAAGACAAGAAAATGAGCTGTGTCAGAAGAACATCACACACAGTGTGTATGAAATATAATATAAAAAATTTTTAAATAGATAGATTTGACATGTTTGTCCCACATTGAAAAGTAAAAAAAAGGAAAAGGGCCGCCGCGAAGGACAGATATTCTTCGCATGGTAAATGTGTTTTATGTGCTCACTTTATTTTTTTGAGAATATATTTATATATATTATACTATTATTATATAATATATATTTATATATATAATATAAATATATATATATTAAATATATATATATTAATAATAAACATAATATTATTATATATATATTAATATATAATATAATATTAATATTAATATATATCTATATAATATTAAATATATATAATAATATAATATTATATAAAGGAAACACTCTCACACATAAGAAATAAAGTAGAGTATATAACTGTTACGTTATAAGTTTATTTAGCCTCAGTAATTATGAATGATTTGCAAACATGCCATAGCTTTAGCATTAAAATTTTTGCACTTAAATTTCATATAAGTTACTTCAGTCATTTTTATTATACAGTCATTGCAGGTTAATTTGCAATAAAATTTAGATTAATTAGAACGTCTTTGCCTAACAAGTATGATTAATACACTTGTAAGGTTTTGTTGGAATTCCCGAGAGTCTCTTCTTATATCTTGACTCATGCGTAATTATACGTGTGCCTCTTCTTATGGCGTGTCACTAAGTAAACTTTTTGTTATCTCATTAAGATAGAAAGTTGTTGATCATTTTTTTATAGTAATGACACTGATAAATTTTATTGTCACTTTATCATGATTGATTTATTTATT
This sequence comes from Trachelipus rathkii, assembly GCA_015478945.1. Taxonomy (NCBI): domain Eukaryota; kingdom Metazoa; phylum Arthropoda; class Malacostraca; order Isopoda; family Trachelipodidae; genus Trachelipus; species Trachelipus rathkii. The sequence continues at coordinate 35,435 of JABUQX010106123.1, read as the reverse complement.
TTTGAAATGACAGATATAGGCCGAAGTCCACGTTTTTATGGCTCTTAGATTTGGTCTTGTGTAGTGAATCTGAAGAAAGTTTGAGAGTATTGGTAGAGGGGTTTGGCGCAGTGTGTAAAAGGAGGAGTTTGAAAGTAAATGTACATAAGAATAAAGTTATGGTAGTGAGTGAGGAGAGTCCGTGGTTTGAACTCATGTTAGATTCTGAGCAACTGGAACAAGTGTCTGATTTTAAATAACTAAGATATATGTTGGATGAAAAGGGAACAGATGATGCAGAATGTAGTAGGAAAATTGTGAATGGTAGGAAGGTTGCTGGTGCATTTAAATCTTTGGTGGAAGTGAAGGGACTAAGTCTTTAATGTGCTTGGGTTTTGCAAGAAGGTATGTTTTTACCTGTAATAGTAGTGAAACTATGTTCTGTAATAAGAAGTATAGATCTAAGGTGCAAAGTGTTCAGATGGACAATCTTAGGGGCGTGTAAGGTGTGAGAAGAATTGATAAAATGAGGAATGACGCATTAGGAAGTTGTGTGGTGTGAAGAAAGGGGTAAATGAGAGAATAAACGAGAGTACATTGATATGGTTTGGTCACAAAGAAAGGATGAATGATAGTCGGTTTGTTAAGTTGATCTATAGCGGGGAGTGTGCTGGGAATCGAGCGGCTGGGAGACCGAAAAAAAAGTGCATTGAGTCAGTGAAGAAATGTCTGAAGGAGAGGAAAATGAGTTTGCAGAGGTGCATAACAGGATTGGTGAGTGTGTTGGGAACCGACCGGCTGGGAGGCCGAAGAAAAAGTGGATTGAGTCAGTATCTGAACGTCTGAAGGAGAGAAATGTGAGTTTGGCAGATGCGAGAATAAAGGTGCATAATAAGAGAGAATGGCGGAGTTTTCTGAGGGAGTATGGTCGTGAGTTTTACCCAGGGGATTGACCCACATTAACGAGATACCACAGTGAGGATCTGTCGCAGTTTCGTGAAATCTCTAGGGTGGATTTTTCTGACTGCGACGAGTTCTCACTTAGGGGTATAAAATAGACGGTAGAGGGGCCTTTCTTTTCGACTTCGCCATGTTCTTCTACTACTTTCCTGTTCCTGTTCTGAGCACCTCACCCCCAATCTCGGGACATGAGGAAGATGATAATATATATATATATATATGATTAATAATACTATATATAATATATATATATATATAATATATTTATATATATATATAATTAATTTAATATATATATAATTAATATATATAATATAATATAATATATATATATATTATATATATAGATATATAAGATAATTATAATATAATAGTAATATTTATATATATACTATTATATAATATTATATAAATAGTAAATATATATATATATATATATATATATAATATATATATTATATAATATATATAATCCGAGGGAAATGAAAACAAGATTGCAAGTACTTTTGTTGTTTGTCTGAGAATTTGCGTAAAAGTATTTGCAATCTTATTTCATTTTTCCTATGGGAATTTCACGTGAATATGGTTCTTCTCATTTAAGGGAATGCTATTTACGAATATATATATATATATAATAATAATATAATATTATAATAAAATATACTATATATCATATAAGATATATATATATTGATATATATATATAATATATATATATGTTATATAATAAATTCTTTATTTCATTCACTCCATAAAATATTATTATGTCTATTTTAAACAGATTCATCAAAATAATAGAATTTAAAAATTTGAGCATAAGGATGGAGAAATAACGCTTTTATAATAACTTGGATTACAAAGATTATTTAAATGCTATGATATTCACACCTTAAAAAAATATTGAGGAGATTTAATAGAAAGAACTTCATTGAACAAAATTTTAGACAAATATCTAGGCAAACAAAATTCCTCTCTCATATTTTGCCAATGAGTGTGCAGCACTCATTTTTGTGTATTTACAGGCAAGCTGTTAAAGACACCTACACTTACAATTTTATTCCCCCTTAAGTTTTCTTATTATAAATTAAAAAAATTTGTATTTAAAATTTTAATGTTAAACTAAACGTAATATTTTCATTGAGAAAAGTACAAAAAAATGTGTAACCTTGAAAGATTTCTAACATTCAATATCGTATGACTCGTCTCTGATATTTATGCTGTTATACCACCTGCTATAATTCAACTAAATCCATTTTAAAGAAAGACTATAACAAGAGTTTTAGAATAGTATTGAAAATGATGATTAAAGCAGTAAATAAATTATAACATTGAGAACCTTGGACAATTGCAGGGAATATTGAAAAATTTACAAAAGCATTAACAAAACGATAAAAAAAACATTTTCATGCCATGAAAGTAAGCAAAGATCCTATAAAGTATTAATGAAATTTTCATCATCACTGTAATATAATATCGAGTACATTTAGCACTTCAAATTTATAAGATTTGTAAAAAAACTTTAATTCTGTGTAAACATAATGTAAGTGTAAAGAAATAAAGAAATATTAGTAGAAAACATTGACATTGTTAAACATTTATTTAAAAAGAATTGAGCTCGAAGCTTTTAAATATAAACTTTAAGCAATTTAAAATTAACATATAATATTTTCCTTGCAAAAACAGACAAAAGAATTTTTAAGCTAGAAGCTATTCATATACTAAATAAATATATACAAGAAAAGATTGAAATCTTTTCTTTTAAATGAACCACAAAGTCTAGAATGAGACCATATATATATATATATATATATATATAGTATATATATATATATATACTATATATAATATACTATATAGTATATATATTATATATATATATATATAGTGGCGTATTTAGGGGGGGCCAGGGCCCCCGAAATTTTTTAGACACTAAAAATTTTTAAGTATCATATCTGTTAATAATATAAAGTGCAGAGGTTAACATAAGTCATATAGTACTAATATATATATATATATATATATATATTATATTATAATAGTATATATATATATATATATCATATATATATATTATATATATAATATATATATATAATATAATTATATTCTCTGATATAATTTTGACTTGGACCTGGTTGTTGCCGTATTGCATTAATTGTATCGATAGCATCCTTTCTATTTTCTTCATCATCGTCTGCTAACATTGCCAGTAGCATATTTTCTTGGTGAACCTAGCAACCGTTTCTTTTGATGACAGGCAATGTTATTTATACTAGCAATATCTGGTGACAGCTGTCTTTGGATTTTGATCTGTTGCAGCAAATGCTTTGGACCATCATTGCATTTGGGTCTGCAATTTATTCGAAACCTCGCTGGTGCATAGCAAACCACAACAAACTTTGCCAATGACTGCAATTCTCCAGTGGGTTGTGCTGTTGCTATGTAGAGGCGGGGGAAACCCCAAAAAACTTTTTTCTACTGGCGAGTAGTAACCCACCTTGCCAATTACATAATTACAGTTTTTTCATGCATTAGATCCTCAGTAACAACATCAGTTTTTATAGCTCTTACAATTTTGTAGAGGTATTCCTAATCTCTATTAATGTCGTCTATGTCAACATCAGGAAGTGGGTCATCTTTTGAGATGTTTTGGAAGGCTGCAAGTGAAAGGGTCTCACATGAAAGGGTCTTTGCCAACAGGTCCCTTACCCTGAGTGGCACTTTCACTGGGACCTATGATCTTTTTACACAGATGGCGCAGAGGGAATTCATTCAGTTGTAGACTGCAAATGAACCACTGCAGAGGTCTATCTAGCTGCTGCTCTAAGATATGAATTGCCCCACCTTTAAGTCCAGTGTTGACAGGTATGCTGTCGGCTCCAACTGCAATGATGAGGTCAACAATTCCCATGTCTGATAATGCTCCATGCAACCCATCTGCAATAGCCTCATCTATCCCTCTGTCTACAACAATGTGTTGAAGGTAGACAGTTCCAGGTTCACCAACCACAACATAGTGATCTTCTACCTTTTTACTGCTGTACCACTTTCTGCCTTTCTTTTCCTTGATCAGGATGTTGCCTTTCCTGCAATCAAAAAACACTGCAACTATTCCCAATTCTTCTTCCTGTGTTGTTTTCGTCAGGCCTTTTCTTTTCTTTTCTCGTTCTCTCCAGCTTTTCTTAGGGTCTATAACATTGGTCTTGTCATCTGCACTGACAACACCATAGTCAGCTAGTGCCGCTGTACCTATAGCTGCTGCTGCTCTGTTGGACACTCCATACCTCTCTGCCTCTAATGCAACGGTAGGGATATGTGTTGTGTTCCGGCAGACACCAAGAGTAACGAAATTATCGTCAGGTATACTTTCTGTCCCCTCACGATCAGGGGATGAAGCTGAATCTTCAATGGCAGTAGTGTCTGCAGACAGCACGGGGCATTCCTGCTCGATCCTTCTTTCCTTCTCATCTGCAACTCTCTCTTCCATACAAAACGTTTTTGCAGAACTCCTGTTCATCATTTCAGTTACAGTTTTGTCTACTCTGCCAATTTGCATTCTGCGAACTATTCTTTGCTCAACTAAAAAGTCTCTTTCTCGAGCTGAAATTTTCAGTTCTTTGGCACAGGTTTACATTGCAGCAAGAATCCTTGCATTGACAGCCAGGAACAATGTCAAAACAATCATTTCAAACTGTCCAGAAACTACTTGCTTTTCTCCGCACTAATACCATGCTTTGGATGCTTCAAATCCTTCATCCAGCAGTCTCATCAGCTTTGTTATAACATTTTTAAGTGGGGATGGTATTAGATTCAGGGTTGGGGAGTCGGAGTCGGAGTCGGAGTCGGAGTCGGTAATTTTGAAGAGGGAAGAGGGTGGAGTCGGAGTTGGAGTCGGAGTCGGAGTTGGCAATTTTGAAAAGGGTGGAGTCGAGGAGTCGGAGTCGGAGTCGGTAATTTTGAAGAGGGTAGAGTCCGGGGTCGGAGTTGTTGCAATTTTTGAAAAGAGCGTGGAGTCGAGTCGGAGTCGGAGTTCGGTTAATTTTCAAGAGGTCGGAGTCTCGGAGTTTGGTATATTTTCAAGAGGTCGGTAGTCGTTGATGTCTGTGTGAGTCGGGTTAATTTTGAAGAGGGGGTGGTGTTCTCGTGGAGTCCGGACATTGTTTCATATCCGACTCCAAAAATCCCCTGGTGGGGTCGAGCTTAAAACCACAGGTCTGACATAGATCTGTTCTATTTAATTTGGAAATGATATTCTTTTTTCTGGAATATGGTATTCCTTTAGTGAAAAGAATAAGTGTCTCTAATCTGGAGACGCGTGGAAGTTCAATGGCTTGGCGTATTCCTCATGAGGGCAGCCAATATACACATACTGACTTTCTGCCTCTGTGGTTATCTCATTTATATCTTGGTTACCTGAAATGTGTAATTAAGGATAGAACTATTCAAATCGCATGCTCAATCGTTATTGTAGGGAATAATGAACATTAAATGATTTTTTTTTTTCAGATGTTTCATTTATTCCTAAATAAATTTGTATTAGTTGTTACGCGATTCACAACTAAATTAAGCTATTTAAATGTAAATTATTGCTCTTTTTGGATAATATAAATATAAGTCGTTGAATTTTCATTTCTTGTCAATTATCCCAATGAAATGTTATTTCACTTCAAGAACTAATATAGCTCGTTGAACAAAGATATAGGGATGCAATTTTACTTTCATGCTAAAAGCAAAAACAAAATAGTTTCATACTCTCTAGCAATAAAACAAAATCTATATCAGAAAAATAAAACTATAGCCAAGCTTTATTTAATTTAATTACATTTTGATATTTCAAAATTATAATGTAAGAGCATCAAAATTTAGACATTTTCAGGACAGTCTATTTCTTACAGATTCATACATTATAATTCTTTCACTAATATAATAAAGCTGGTACAGTTAAATATTTCAAAATTCTTACTCAAAATAGTTTATTCTCAAAATATTTATTCTCAATTTTTCCCACCTCCCAAATGGGTCATCATTTAATAATGGTAATTGTAAATTTCAATAATCCTGTAACTCTCATGTAAATAAAATTATTACTAATTATTATTTTCTTATTATTTTCCATTTTATGTAATCCTAGTGATTCCTCATTACTCTTTCTCATACTAAAATACAATTTATTTAATACTCCTTTGAGAAAATTACAGATTATCTTGCAATTGCCTGAACATCCCCAGTTCTGACTGAAGTGTCATGGTTAATTACTTCTCTAAAGTTTCTGCATCCATCAAATTTCCAATGTCCATTCCTCAGTGTGCTTTCCATATTTTTTCTCTGAAATTTCATTTTTAATTTTGAATCTGGTAAGGAAGACAAGCAGAAGTTACAAAACTCTATTTTCCAGATACGATATACATCTTTTCTTAATTGAAGATTTACGTTCTTCAACTGTAGCTTGAATTTAATTGGTTGCAGTAGTACTTGTCATGACTATTGATAAAAATAAATTAATGGTTTTATTAGTAGGAAAAATCATCGAGGAACTAATTCTCTCTTATTTGCTTCCACAAAAAATTCTTCCAATGGTTTCCAAGTTGAAGAGTTTTTTCTTGAAGATCTCAGAAATAAGAATGTAATGTATAGAGATGTTAGTGTCAATATAAGATATAAAAAAAACTTTGTGGAGTTTTTTTTCTTGTAGGTTCTATATATCATTATAAAATTACCCAACTCTAACTACGATCTAAAACTGACGCTCTTGCTCTATCATTTCTAAGAAAGACCAAGAGAAATTAAATACCAAGAAAAATTAAATAAGAGTTTCAAGAACAGAGTAAGATTTGTGTTCAGTATTTTTTTTAACATGTTGTATAGTTGTATGGAAAGTTATATCAAATAAATAAAGAAATTGAGTTTTGTGGATCTGAAAGCGACAATGTTTTTTTTTGTCTTTTATTTCCTAATTAAAAGTTCAGAGCTTAATTGTTCTTAGGCCACCGCTCTTGCATCGGGTGTTTACGGTGGGGTGAGATGCTTTTCAAAATGAAACAAATAATGATGGATAAAGTGACCGGCTTAAGAGTGTGTAAGTAAAGAGTAATTAATAATGATCCCTTTTCAATTATATGATAATTAAAAAAAAACAAATTAAGAGCGTTATTAAAAAAATTTCAGGCCACAAACAAAGATTTGAAATTTACTTGGAATTTAATAAATAATTTAATTAATATAATTAAAAGAATTATCACACTGCAAACGAACTAAAAATAAAAGGAAAGGTTCCAAATGACCAAAAAAATAGCTGACACATTTAAAAATATACTTCGCGAATACCGGCAAAGATATATTAGCAAACAAACCACCTAGGGAATCGACTTTGAGACCTTTTCTCCTGAGTGAAATTACCAGTTCTTCTGTGAAAATAATTTTATCACCCCACTTAGGTGTCAAATTGTGTTTGTTGGTTTAAAGAAATGAGGAGTTTGATATCTTTAGCATCTCAAACTACAAATACAAGCTCGTTGTATATTCTAAATTCACCCCTTAAGCACATTTAATCAATGTTTCATTACTCACAGATGTTTTTTATAAATGTGATCAAAGTTTTCCCTTAAACTTTTTCCTTCAACAAAATTTCATAGTGATCTCCAAAACACACTCGATTAGCAAAACACTCAAAAAAATAGTCTTTAACATGTTAACTGAATATTTTACAGCAAATGTAATAATACTTTGACTTTAAAAATTGAGCAGTCAACTTTATTTAGTTCTTATAAATATGATTAAAAAGATTATACAAAAGAAACAATTGCAAAATAGATATAATAACTTCTCTGTCTATTAAGTTCGTTAATTAAAATATTTGAAATATACAATAGAACCAAGTATATTACCAAACAAATAAAATATTAAGAAACTTCGAATGTTCAAATTGTGGTGGTTTAAATCTTATCTCAAAAAAAATATATCAAAATGTTGTTAATTAATAAATATAATTAATTTATATAACTAATAGTTCAAAATGCTCTCCAAGATATCAAAACAACAAAATTAATAATTATTATTATAATATAAAAAACATTTGAATATCAATAGAACCAAGTATTAATTACCAAACAAATAAATATATAAGAAATTAATATATAACCGCTACCCGTATTACGCTAGCGGCTGTGACTCATCCGCTATATCCGCATTAATCGGTTAATGTTATAAAAATCTATAACTTAACCGAATTTAACATCGCAATCCCTGAGCTAAATAATATTGATTTATAGATAAAATCTCACATCCCTTTGATATAGTTTATACCGTATGACTGTCTAATAATTTGCACGTGAACTAATTCAATACTTATTTTATATATATAATTAAATTATTATATATATTTAATATATATAAAATTTTATTATAATATTAATATTATATATATATATTTATAATATATTAATTAATATTTAATATTTCTTATATAATATTATATTAATAATTATATAATGATTTATATTTAATTATTAATATATATATATATTACTCTAGAAATATAAATTATTAAAATTATTTAATGAAATTATTTGCAATATTTGTTATTAATTACATATAATATCAACAAACTCAAAAAAATTGATATATAAAATATCAAAAATTTATCTTTTACTTCTATTAAGTATTGAATTAAATAAAATTAGTTGGGGCTAACTAAGTTGCTTTTCCCCGATATTTATGAACGCGTTTATATATTCGTGTCTTGAATATATAAATTTTGTTAAATTCACAAAACAATCCACCTATTATCAAGATACATAGGAGAGGGAAGGAAGTGTAAGTTAAATAAACTAATGTTTGAAAAGAACCGGGAAGACCCGTATTTGTTTGTACAATTTTCTTGCTTTACTCCTTTTTTTCAAATTCGATACACCCAATCAATTCCAAAAATTTCTTCACAACTCCTTCAAAGTTCCTGTTTACAAAAAGGAGATTGGTGGAAGATAATTGAATTTGTGATTAGTGTGAAAACATACTGGTGTTCTGACCTGTTTATAATGTGTAAATTTAAATGTATTCCATAAGTTGAAACTTACCATTTTTAATAGCATAATGAATTTCATATAAATTATTAGAATATAATATTAATTTATAATACTATTCATGTATAATAAAAATTATTAATTAAATTAGTAAAACTAATATATTTTAGAAATTGTAGAGAGTTGGGTCCTATTGGGGTGAGGCCCCCCAAGGTTAGGCTCACTTAAACAAAAAGTAATTTTACTTCGCATATTTAAGGGGTTTAATAATATAAGGGAGTATTTCGGTAATTAAGTCTTTATAAATCGGTGCGTGTTAAGGGATTCGCCAAACAATGCAATACACAATTTTGATTTTTGAGTACGTATTAATTACTCGCACATATAAGGTCTCATCAGAGGACTATTACCGGCCCTGTGTGTGAAGGTGGTGGGGTATGTTTTTTTAGGGATTCCACTGGGGTTCCTCAAATTACCGTGGTATGAAAAACCTACCTTTAGACCCTATACTGGGCAATACGGAATATTAGATACCTGGGTCATTATATGGAAATAAACAATACTTATGTGTTGTGTGTGTTTCGGCTTTGTATATGGTTGGTGCCCCCCGCTTCCCTGGTCTGTCGATTGAAAGTGGTTTGTGGTGGTAACAATAGTGATAGGTTGAGTTGTGTGTAGTAATTCAGTAGTGAGTTTGAAAATTTGTGGTGGTCCACATAGATTAAGTCGGTCGTTTGTGGTTTTTGTGGTGGTGTGTGTGTGTGTGTGCAAAGTTTTGCCCATGTTTGGTAGGCAGGTAACGGACAGACAGAAGGGTACTTCCAGGTGGGAGGAAAGCTGCAGCCCTGTTCGGAAAAAATCCCGAACTTTTTTCAGGATTATCCCCATAAATACAATAGATTTTTAGATATAGGGTTTTGTGAGGTCCCGGCCCGGCGTGCCTATAATGCGGCTTGCTATATTGCGCCATAATAAATGAAAATAACCAAACGCCGGTACCCTTTGAACCCGTCCTAGGTAGTCCCCGTAATCATAAAAGAAAATTAGTTACACTTCAAAAAAACATTTTCGGGCCCTTAAATGGGGACCTTGGATTTGAGGTGGTCCCATTGACTTAGTATTGTTCCCCCCCCAAGTGGCTCATATAAAGATGTTAGATGAAAAGAGTCACCAATTGTAAGGGCCAATAAAATGGGCAAATGTAAATGGTAACAATAATTGGTTTTTGAGGTAAATGTCCGTGGGTTATACCTTTACGGGCCCTGTAAAGAAAAGTTTTTCCTATCATCCGAATAGACATAGGTTGCCCAAACCTATTACCGATAAGGCCCCGATATAAAGAGATTGCCCTGGCCGCTCCCCTCAGGACCACTACAAACCGACCCACCCCCAAAAGGCCGGAACCGCAGCCACATTGGCATTGCCCGCGAAAACCTCCTTATCCCGTGGTCGTTCCCCGGTAATCATCTCCTAGCAGCTACTTACATTTTTCCTTCTCCCACGTTTATTTATATATATATATCATATAATATATATATATCTATAATATATATATAATATATATATTATATATATTACATATAATTATCGAAATATATATATATATATATATATAATATATATATATAATAATATATATATATATATATCTATATATATAATTATACATATATAATAGTATATATATATATTATATTATATTATTTATATAATAATTGTAATATATTTATATAATTATATATATATAGTATATTGATCTGATATTAATAATCAGACCAATTAGATAAGTAATTAAAGTCGGGGCTAGTTAGTGAAACTGATGATGCGTCAAAAGTTTATTAAATTGCAAGTTGAAATATATTTTGGTGTAACGATAATATAATCATTTTGTAATTGCCAATGGGAATAAATATACTTATTATTGAATATGACAGTTAATTTTTGTATATAGTAATGAGGTTTAGGCAATCTGCGGTTAAATGGCCCTATTGATCTGACTAACCGACTGCCTGTGTGGCGTCTAAATCACAATCCTTTCTTTCGTTGGAAGCCTTTGAGTCGGCCTCCCAAAAGCACTCTTCCAACTGTTACAGTTTAATCTTTTAACAGCTAAAATGTTGGCACAACTGGCCATTTAGGCGGTGCATTGTGAGGTCATTCTATTACACTGCTTCCAGTAATTTTCCATGTTGTATTTAGTGGATTTTGGAGCAGCTATGTTCCCTCCTCGTAGGCGAGGAATATAGCCCTTACATGTCCAAGACCCCTATCTCCTTATTTTTGACATAATGCGTAAAAATTGTAAGAACTTTGTATAAACCAACATCTGGTAACGAAGTGATTCTTCAAACAATAAAGAACAGTAACACACACTCTGCGTAATGCTGACTACTTGGTAAGTATAGACCCAACAAAGCTAACATTATACTCTATTAACGACAATCAAAGGAATTGAGGAAGAAGACAGGTTGTTGTTCTATTTGAAAAAAAGTAAATTAAAACTCACTGAGCGCTTATTAAAATTTGCACTCATGACCTACCACTCGCAAAATTTCCATTACACAACCTTTGACGCTTATTATCGGTAAAAGAAAAAGATTAGTAAGATGTTAGATTTTACATTATGGTTTCTCTCTCTTCACAATTTTTTAATATTTTATCTTCATAGTGCTATTTCCTGTTCTCACTTTCTGCGTGGTCCTCATTTTGTTCTAAAGTGATATTTTTTATATATGTTTATTAAATTCTCTGAATTACACGGCTACCATATTTTCAATATATAAACGAGTGCTTATTAGTGAATCTGCAATTAAATTTAGGCCCTGTATTTTTCGGCTTCTCTACTATATCCTTGCCTAAACTTAATATTGTTTTGTTTCTTACAAGGACTAACTTTGCCTTCCTTTAAATTCTTGTCTGGTACGAAAACACGAGATGGTTCTTCACAAAAGTGGATTGTACGGCTTGCCAGGCTTAGAAAAATAAACAGACATAATTTATTCCCGATATCTATCATCATAACACATGGCTCCCTTCCGAGATTGCTCTCTGCTGTCTACTAATCTTTCAGGTATTTCACATTCTCTGCTGCAAGAGAGTCACCTCGCAGAGGAGTGAAATGCCTATTTTATCTCGTGTGTTAGAGTTGACGTTCTTATTGGAAGAGCGCAAAGGGAAGGACTGATACCCGCAATCATGATGCTTCGAACTCGTTTTCACTTAGCATGCAACGTCAACGCTGGCCAATCAGCAGCGATGCAGTTCTCCATAAATTCCTCCCATTACACATTGCGGATTACCACTGTGGTACAGTATATGTTCTGGAACCTATCATCTTCACAGACCTCATTCTAATCAGGAATGATGGAACATATTAAACGTCGCCACTTGTCCAACTGAGGTGTAATGTTTTGTATTAGGCGTCCACCGCAGTATTTCCTGGGAGGTATGCAAGCTAAAGCCAACTTTATTTATTATGCTCTGTCGCGTTTCATCCCTCTTCTCAGAGGAATAGCAACAAGATAACCTATCGTTACCCAGTCCTATCGATGTGCCCACGTGACGAACTCCAAATAGCCCCTTTATATCCTTTGCAGATGGGCATTTTTCTTTAGGATGTGAACCCGATTTTGTATATCAGGATGTGCAGAAACTTATAGGTGAGTTCTCTGATTGGCCGTAGTTACGGACTAATAAGTACGTGCCTTTTTTTGCGCTTATTTTTGCACCTCCGCGAATATGTACGCACACGTTATCTTATCTACTAGGCTCATTGTTCAATCACGCTCCGCCTCATATGCATTTTTTTCAAAGACAAATTCAGACTTCCCCGCTATTTCTTCGTTTCTTCTTTTACTCCAAATGACTTTGCAAGTGCAAGGTTCTGTGATAACAATTCCTCGGTATGCATTGCTTGCAAGATCACACCGCGGTAACCAGTGTATACTATCTACAAAATCTTTAGAACTTCTTTATTAAACCAGAATTGTTTGTTCAACCCATGTTTAGTCCGCGCGCCGGCACTGTGCTCGTCTGTTATTTGAATATATTGATTACATTATAATTAAAGTATTCCTATTTCTTTTTTGTTCGTCCTGTCTTAATATTTTGTAATATATCAGTTTAAACACTATCTATACATTAACTTTATTTCGCACGTGTTGTTACATTTCAGATACTCAGGGTTCTGACTGATTTATTCTTCAATTCACCATTTCTCACTCTTTATGATATTATCCTATTCTCTCTCTAACTATCTCTGCGCTTTAGTATTCCTGCTCAAGAAGGTGTTATTCTAAGGCCGACAAGGCTTCTTCCTCGTGTCCCATCTGTTGTTTTCTTTGATAAAAGTTCTTGAGGGTTTTGTAATAGGCTCTATTTTTTTTCCTTCAATTTAGAGTAACAACTATTTATGGCCTCGCCCTATAGATATTGGTTTGTGAGAATTTAAATGGCCTCAAGGGCAATGACCTTTCCCAGTGGTGTTTTTTTCAACTCTCTTTTTTGTTTGTTTGTTCGTTCGATATTTGAAGAGGTCAGCTCGATTCATTTTTAATTATAATATTCAAAGGGGTTGGTCTTTATAGTAATTAATTTGAACATAATTATAGTGAAGCTCTGGAGAAATTAAGTTGACAGGGCTTGTTTTGCGTTTGGTTTAAACACTGGCAATTTGTTTTGTGTTATACTTAAAGTAATCAATTCCTTTATATGGGTGAATATAGTGATCTTACGCCCAACCAATAAGTACCCCGAATTTGTTAAACATTTTGGTTAGTATTAACAATTGTTTACTTATATCATCATATCTTCTCTCAGTAGGCGATTGGTGATGAATAGAAAGCATAAGGGCGGCTATCTTGATCATCCCTGAATCCCCAAGAATCACTCCCGCCAATGCAGTTGTGGAGGCATTGATGAAAATTTTTATGGGGGTGGAAGTACCTGGGTAAGCCAGCACACATGCGTTTCTTCTTATGGAATTTTGCACGGCAGCGTTAAATGAGCCTTCTCAGACTTTTCATTTCCACAATATTTTCTGTTCTTGGAATAGACGGATTTTCCTGTTAAATAGTCATGTTAAATGGCTCATATAAATCGGAGTGGACACCTAACTATTGACAGCATGCAATTTCTATGCCCAAAGGACAATTTCTCAATTACTATCATGCTCTCTCTCTAATTATTTTATGCGGTTTTCTTTAGGTAAGTAAGGGGATCTGTCGACTCCACCTTTCTCTTGGGTTGCTGGCTAAAAACTTTCTCATTTATTATGAGCCATAAAATATTCCAAATTAAGATACATCAATTAGCTGCTCTTTTTTTCTTCTTAAACGATGATAATATAAATGTCTCTCTCAAATCTTTTATAAAACAGTGGTGTATCTCTGAGTGCGATTGTCAATGGCTGCCTTCAGCGGATTTTCTGTGGATTAGTAAAATTGTTCGCCAATACTTAGTACGATGACAGATTTAATATTACAGTCCAAAGATTATAAGATACAAGCATGATATATTACACCTATTCTATGAAATGCGCATGAGACGAATTTATAAAGCTCCCCTCGGGGGTCATAATGCACTGCAAGGTTGTGAGTATTTGATGCGTTTTCCTGAGGTGCTACTCACGTCGATATGCAAAGCTTAACGTGTTGGCGCATACCTTGGTATTTGCGCTTTTGGCACAATTGCGCATGACCGTCGTCAAGTCTACCGTTGCTGAATAGCCCCGGACAGGCAAATCCATCTGTGGTGATGAGGTGCGGATATAAATGCGCATCTATTCCCTGGTATAATCCGTTGGTAGGCCGAAGATGTCTGATCTCTGTTCTTTTATTAAGCTCTTCTAAAAAGCTGTTCTACGCAGAGTACTAAACTCTCGCGCTCGCCCCTCATTTATATAAATCACCCCAAAAGAAGGCGCTGACTTTATGTGGGGCATTTGCGCGTCTCTGCTCTCAATACTACCTGACGAAACCAACCACATGAATTCACTTCCGCACTCTTTCGTTGCGTTTGTACAGTTTGTGTGCGGAGATCCTTCTGCAGGTCATGCTTAGTCGCGACCTTAATGGTTTGGTTTTAGTCATGGAGTTATTATTGCAGTGTCGCCTACCAGTCGTCCCTCAATGTCCCTCTGGTCCATATCCCGCCCGCTCGTTTTTCTTTCGCCCCCCAGAGTTCTGGCTTACACAGCTCAACTCTTCTCTCTTAATACCCATTTCCTTCGTCTCCCGTACTATATCAAATATCTATTCCATGCTCTTTCGTTGTTTTTTATCTCTTTAATGACATAATTCTTCTTCTAAATATGGATTTAAAAATAAGGTTTTTATATTTATATTACAAGATATATACTCATTGAAGAGAGAATAAGTGGGTCTAAAATAAGTGCAATGCATGGGTGAGTTTTTTAGGGGGTGATGCATGCAAAAGATCTAGAAAGAGTTACTCATTTATTTAAAGAGGCGCAATTCGGGGGAAAGGTGGGTATTCGGTATCGTCTTGATATTACAATTACGGTACTCGGTTGGTCATTTGGTCTATAATACGGGATCGTGTTCTCTAAAACACTACTAACCAAAACAAAATATGTTTCATAAAAAGATGATATTATTTTGTTTATCTTCTCTACATTTCAGCAATATCGAAATTTGTGAGTATATTTATTATGATACTAGTACAATCTCGAATGTCTAAAATTTTAGCTGGAGTGAATCAAGAAATCATATCATAACATCCCTCCCTATTTCCATAATTTTTATATAAATACGTTTGGTTGTGCCTATTGCGCGCGGTCTTGTTACCTTGTAATGCACATAGCTAGTGCACAGAACTATGTTACTGATCTATGAATGGGGCTACCGCACCTAACCCCGCGGTCTATTTCCGCCCTCTTTCATGGAAGATACCTAATTTATGTAAATATTTTATTATGCACATTTCTCATTTACAGTGCTCTTATATAGAGCTTAGACGCTTAAGATACATCACACTTCCCCTATAGAGACGAAGGGTGGTTCTTTGGTTATCGCCTCTTACATGCGAAAAACTCGCTTAGGGTATATATAATTGGCGTTTTTTCTTTCACACTCTAGTATATAAAATACTCATCGTTGAGTATGGCCGCACCGCTCTCTGCTTCAAGCTTCGCCATAATTCTTAAAGTTATCGTCAGGCATACCTTCCGATCACTCTCATATCTTTTGACTATAATAATTTATTAAATAACATGGACGTATAGACGCTTAGCTATTTGCATCTTAACTATAGTTAGTTTAACAAATATAAGTAATACCTGATTACTATTGCTCTTCTCGTAATTTATTATAATATTAGTTCTAATATATATTTGCTTATAGATGGCCACCATTGTTCGGGTTTTTTTATTTTTGGCTTGTCCGCGATGGTGCAATATTTCGCCTTGTATAGTATTGGTAAGCGCTTTATACGGCGTGTTCCTTCTCAAACTCCATCTCCGTTATTAACTTAATATAGAAACATCTTCTTTTGTATTCATATTTTTCTGATTTGCGTACGATAGTATTAGTCATACAATCCTCATTTTTTATTATCTAATCAATCTCAGAAGTTCACTATCAAGATTTATTAGATTGTTTAGAGGTGGTTAGTTGAATTATTCGATTGATTTATTTATTATTTATATATTATATTTATTTTTTATTTTATTATTATTATTTATTTATTATTTTATTTATTATGAGTCTAAAATATATTCATATATTATTAAATATTTTATTTTATATTCTAATATTTTATATAATATTATATTATTTATTATATAATTATTATTATTATATATATTTATTACATTTATATATTATTATTATTATTATTATTAATTATTTATAATTCTTATTTATCTATTATAATTATTATTATTTAATTTTTATAATACTAATATATAATAATATAAAATTATTATTATTTCATGTTATTAATATATTGCATATAGCGCGTTTTCTCGCATTAATATTATCGAAAATACTTATTTACTCACATGTATTATTTAAAACAAAGATAACAGTTTACCTCAGATTTATATTTTCTTTTGTCTGACGGTACATAACTGGATTAAGAGGAATTGAACCTATGATATTAAGTTTTACCCCTGGTGGTGGATGTTTATTTTGAGGGATGTTGGCAGCATATGCTACCTCCTACAGCGAGTGTATAACTTAAGTGATTATTAATAAAGAGGATAGTCTCAGATTCAACATTTTATTAAATGCTTTTTGAGAGCCATGATGCTTTTTAATGATAATAACATTTATTTTACATAAGAAGCATCTATATATTTCATGTGAGGCCATAAGTTTTCCATATTGCATTACAGTCTAGGCTTAGGCTTCTGACTCAAACTTACCTTGAATTGCTATGTCTGTCCAAAGTCAGTTATAAGGATAGGTTGAGGTGTCCTCTGACGCGCAGCTGTGTGAGACAGACTCGGTCCTGATCAGCTCTTAGCTGTTGATCTCTAAAAAATGTTTAGAGCTGAATATGTTCAAATAATTTTTCTGTTGAGTACTGTACATGACTGTAATTAAGATTTATACTTATAATGTGAGGTTTAATTTAAAGTGCGCGTATTATAGGGAGTGTGTATATTATTGTTTACGTGTAAATATTATATTATTCTTCTAGATAGCTGATATTTTCAACGTTTCTCATATAGACCAATAGGGATGGGATCTTCTACCCGTATTTGAGAGGCATAGGCTGGTAGTATATAATTTTATGTTATCAAGTATCTTGAAAGATAGCAGTCGGCTATCAAGCAACTAAAGTTTATTAATTTGGATATCATAAATGTATCTATATTATTATAGCGTTTAATAATTTGAATAGATGACTACTCATCTGCCTGGATAGGCTATATACTCATTATAAGTGACGAAGCCTTACTTGGTCGAAATTTATTGTGGTATTGTTCCTTATCGTAAGTCATCTAAAGTTTTACTTTCATATAACCCATACACTATGTAACTTCTTACTGGAGAGATTGGAGATAGAAGTAGAAGATGAACGAGATGGGGCATTGGAGCTAGAGTTTATTCGCACGCAAGATAGACGATTATATATAGAAAGTCATCTTTCTCTACTTGTCCGTTCTTGTTTAGTAGATTGGGAGGTAGGATCATATACTATATAATTAGCGCTGATATAAACATACATTATTACTTATATAAACGCATTGTTCCCTCCTCCGTACATGGATTAGCTCAATGTTAAGAGACAAGATCTGTTTGTGGGGAGAAGAATAATATGAAAGACTAATAAATCAGCTCGGACTTCTCTGTCCAGAATCAGAATCAAGTGGAACCTAAAAATGGGTCATAATAAAGATGGATCTTATCCCCATTTGGAAGTTAATGATATCTCTAGCATTTCTGTAGCTGTAAACCCAGGCTGACGATATCGTATCCATCCGCCAGCGCGTGCAAAAGGTGTGGTTTGAGGAAAATGGGGGAAAGAGAACTTTAATAATTTTCTCGATCTTACAAGCATTTCACGCCAGTAGAGAACGCGTCGTGTCGCACGATGTTTGTTATGTATACTCGAGAGACCGCACTTATTTTTCTTTATTTAGCGTTCGACGAGCTGATGTACATATGCACTGATCGCTTTCTGAGCTGACGAGGACTCTTCAACGCAATCAATGGAGACGCTGATTTATTTGGAGGTGAGGGTGACTCTCCTCGATTAGTTTTGTCCCTTGGGGGATGTAGGCTTCCTCTCCCCCACTTTAAGGCGGGGTGCAGTCTCTCTTTATTCGCACCCATCTCTGATTTTCCGAACAAAGAAGGACTTGTTTTTTTTTCTTTTCAAAAGTGTTTAGGGCTAAATGCTCTCGTTTGGGCTTGTTGTCCATCCAAATCAAACCATCGTTCAATTTTTCTTCTTCTTTTTTTCCATTTCATATACTTTTAATCCATATTGCGACTTTTGTAATTCCACAATTATTGTTTTTACTTGTTATACAGGGATTTTGTTTCTTACACGACGTAGCAGATTTTTTAACCGTTAACGAATGCCGAACTCACCTCATATCAATTTAAAATATCTCATAAGAAAGGAATTCCATATAGTTTGTTATTTGGGATACACGATTGGCGTGTTACACCAATTTTTAGCTCTGTAAAACTACAACCTCCACTTCATAGATCCGTCACTGTACAGAAGGGAATTTTTTAATTGTAATAAATGATGTATAGGTCACAACTTGGGTTTGTAATCCAGACTTTAAGACCTATTTTGCAATTATTTTATTCAAAAGGGGGGTATCAACTTCTGGGCCGTTTACTAAAATGATCTGTATTATAATCAGACAATTTAGATAGATAAATTAAAGTCGGGGGCTAGTTAGTGAAACTCGAACTTTTTGCGATCAAAAGTTTATTAAATTGGGGAAGGAATCGAAATATAAATGGTATGGACAGATAATAATAATGGCAATTATATTGTAAATGTGCATGGGAATAATACTGCTTAATTATTGAATATGCAAGTTTATCTTTTGTATACTAATGTTTAGGCAATTCAGCCGGTTAAATTGATAATGCATTAGGCACAAAGCATTTGTATGGCGTCTAAAATCACAATCCTTTTTTCGGTTGAAGCCTTTGAGGCGGCTCCCATAAGCACTACTCAACTGTTACAAAGTTTAAATCTTTAACATGCCTAAACTGTTTGGCACTACAATGGCATTTAGGTGGTGCATTGTTAGGTCCTTCTTCGGGCCTCCAGTAATTGGTTCCCACATGTGTTATTTCAGGGATTTTGAGAGCTTTGTTCCCATAATCATATGTAGGGGAAATATAGCACTTACATGTCCCGCCCTCAATCTTCCTTACTATGCATCTGGTAAAAGACTTTTATCATATCATTATATATATATAATATATTAGTTTTATATATTATTAATATTTATATATTATGTTTATATAATATATATATATTATATATTATATATATATATATATATCATATATTAAATATCGATTCTTACTTATCTACTTTATTATATATATCCTCAATATATAAGAGGTAAATTATATAAGGCTAATAAAATTAGGTTGTGTGTGTGTGTGTGGTTGTTGCTGTAGTCTGTGTGTGTGAGTTTGCTGAGCTTTGGATTTATTTGAAATGGGACTTTTGCAATTAGCACTGTAGAAGAGAGAAGTAAGTTAAATTGTGAGAAAAGTCTTAATTAGCATGTAGAAAAAGATATGATTCGAGAGTTAGAGAGTAGAGAGAGAGAGAGAGAGGTAGAGATTTTGTTAGAGAGAGGGAGAGAGATGAGAGAGAGAGAGCAGAGAGTGTGAGAGAGACGTGAGGTAGAGGTTTAGTAGATTCATAAGATGCAGAGAAGAGAAGAGTTGTGAATGTAGCAAAATCGATCATTGAGAATGCGGCGCCATTTGTGGGCAATTTTCTAGTATATGTTCTTTGAGATGTGTACGTTTTTAGCATTTAAAGGGAGCGATCAAAAGAAAAGTGATCACTAAGGCGAACTAATTTTTCCTTTTGAGAATATAAGCCGAATTAACATTTAAATCACGCACATATATGATTAATAGGTTGTAATGAGTTTCTCTACTTTCCTAAAACGGTTGAAATGGCAACACTTCTTGAAGGGCTCATTTCGCTTTTTTAAAAATCCCTTTACTTTCTTATTTGTAGTTTTTTTTAAACTACTGTTTTTGTAATAACAATTCATTTATAAACAAAATAAAAAAGCATTACAACACACACACACACAACACCAACACACACAACACCACACACACACCACCAACACATTCATCATATTACAGAACACAACACAACACACACAAAGTTCTATGAACAAACTTCATTGGAACCATTCCTCACACACATCACACTCTAAACACACTTTACTCGAGACACAGAGATTTTCATATATCATATAATAATATAATATATATACTAATATACATAAACTTAAATCATAGTCCATAACCCACAGGACACCCCACTAAATACTCAATATATACTAGCTATACTACTATATAGTCTATATAGTACTAAACTAAAGAGGGTAAAAATATAAAAGTATATTTTATATAATGAATATTATATTGGCTGTGGGGGTGATATGTATTATTTTTATGTGGGGATTTATAATAATATTATATTTATACCTACTATCATATATACTACTTATTAGGAAAATATTTGGCGGAAAATTCAAACAACTAAATTTCAGTAAAAAAATAAGAGGTTTTGTCATATGAAAGGGTTGTAGCATAAAGAAAGAGGTGGAGTCAAAAGAATGGTATAAGTGGGCGAGTTGTGGGTGAGAATAATCGGTGTAAGACCGACGAAAAAGTGGATTGAGTACTCAGTATAGAGAAATGCCTTTGGTTGTGAGAGGGATGTGAGTTTCGGCAAGCCCCTGACTTAGAAAGGTGGGGTATAAATGGAGTGATGTTCGGGAATTTCTGTTAGGCTTGGGTACATGGTTGTGGGTCTGGAGCGCAATAGATGAATTCCTACATTGACGAATATGCAAGTGAGAGTCTAGTCGCAGTCTCGTGAACCTTAGGTGTGGATAATTCTTCTCTGCAACGAGTCTATTACTTAAGGATATAAAGGGGCTGTAAGGGGGGAGGGGCTTGCGTTATACTTTTTCTTTCTACTAACTTTTTCATTTTTCCGGTGTATGGACGCACCATCTACGCCTGTCAATCTTGGGGATAGGAAGAATAATGATATTGATGATTTTGTGCATATATATATTAATTATTTATATATCATAATATATATATATATATATTATATATATATATAATATATTTTATATAAATTTATATCTAATTTATAATTATTATATATATAATATTTATTTAATTTTATATAATTTATATTAATATTCATATTATTATAATTTATAATATATATATTTAATATATTTATAATTATATATATATTATTATATTATATATATTATCTATATATAATATATATTTATAATTATTATATATATAATTATTATTATATATATATCTATATTATATATATATAATAATATTATATATATACTGAAAAAATCTTGGCTGAGAGCTAAAAATTTTGATATGTTCAATATTCTTTAAACAATTGATTATTTAAGCACAATATAAGATTCTTTCGTCTTTACCATTGTTTTATGTTAAAGCAAACTGAAATTTTACACTCTCTAATTCGCTTGGCTTATCCTTGATTCATCCACCATTAAATAACCATCAATTATAGGTTATACATCTACCATTGTTTTTGCGTTATAACTAAATTTTATATGGTCTAAAATTGCGAAACACTATTGTGTTTGGCGCGTATTTAACATATGGTTTTGTGTTTAAAGAACAACAATTTGTGGTGTGTTTTCAACACCTGTCATTTTTTTTTTGAGTGGGTAATATATAATATTTTAATTATAATAATAATTATATAATATATATATATATATAATATATATATTATATTTTATAATTATATAATATCAGTATATAATATTATATAATATTATATATGGTATTATATATATATATATATACGATATATATATATATATATAATTTATAGGTTACAATCACATGATTGAGTAAATGGTTACTAAAAAGATTATGTGGCAAAATTCCTTCTATGCAGTCAATGATATTTAATAGAGAAATTATATTTTTTTTCAAAATAATCCACCACCTATTATTATTTTATATTAGGCATTATGTTATTAAATAAGATTTTAAATTATTATTTATTTAATTACCTAATTTATATTATATATATATATATAATACTAATATTAATATAATATATATATATAATTTATTTATATATATAATTATATATATATATATATATATAATATATATATATTATATATTAAAGTATATTGATACAACAACCTGAATTTTAATTTGTAAAATTTTGTAATGCACTTTTGTACCTTTCATCCTAAATTTACATATTCAAAACAACTACTACTCGTTAATTTCACATTAAAAAAGATTGTTTTAGTAAAAAAAAATGGATCCCCTACTATATATATTTATATACTATCTATATATATATACGTGTTGTAGCTTCAAGAAAGATTTTGTAAATATATATTATATATATATAAACAGATTATATTAGGAATATTAAATAATAAAAGCTATATATATATCTATCTATGATACCCTCACATCTCTAATTTTGTCACGGCAAACTCTTGTTATTTCCAGTGAGTGCCTCAAACATTCTATACCATCAATAGTAGGTAAAAGTCTAATGCAAGAATGCTTTTTGTATTGAATCATTTTTTATATTTTTCATCATCCGGCTCAAACAGGGTTTGTTGCGACGCCGGTTGTAACAAAATGATATGTTATATATCTATAATCACCACGTGACTGAAGATATCCAATAAACATGAGCTGGCTCTTGTGTAATTATTTCCTAACAAATGATCTTCAACTTTTCAATATAATAATATAAATTATATTTATTCCTTATATATATATATTAATAAATATATAATATATATAATATATATATAATCTATATATATTTATTAACTAATATATATAAAATATATAATATATATAATATATATATATATATATATATATATATATATAAATTATAATCCCACACGGAATTACCATAGTTATCTAGCCCAACTCAATCAAATACACTACTCTCCTTTTAAAAAGTTTTTTGAACCAAATAAAATTTCAGAAATGCCACCAATAAACGATGCGAATATACAGAAATCCCTGTGTCATGACTGTACAAAGATCTATACATAAATATAATAAGTATAGACTATATAAAAATAGTAATAAATATAAAAATATAAATATTAAATAAAATGATTATATATATTTTATACATTTTATATATATTTCTTATATACTATAATATTATATATATATTATATATTATACGGTGAAACGGTGGATTTAAATAGACGTAATAGTCAGCACAGACACGATTTAATTCTCCGACGAAATAAATTCACTCTTACCTATCATAGGAGAAGTTTAAACCATATAAATTAATATTCGACAACATGGAACCTCGTAATTTTTTGTTACCTCAGACAATACAAACGCGAAACTAATTGAACATCCTATTGCATAAGAAATAGTTGGCATAATTATTATTTTAAGTTAAATACGAAATTGGCAGGTATAAGGGAGAGTACACTAGAAATGTGCCAGAAATTTATAATAAGAGGGATCACAAAAAGAATAATTACAAACAAGATCGATAATAAACTAAATTAAACACAGACAACCCATTCAGTCAATAAACATATCATTTTTGGAGTCACATCAACGTAGAAGTCTTTTCGTTTGTTTTGAAGCTCACCTGAAGAGGCCTTGCTGGAAGCCGGCGATTCATATATTCATCAATGTAGTTTCGTTAAGTATTTTTAAATAATAAAATAACGGTGGTGGTCGATATAGTTTTTTTTATCTGACTATAGTAGATTTAAAACAATAAAGTTTTAAATTTAAGAAAGAATATAAAGTACTTAGGGCATTTAATAATAATTAATTATTATATATATACTATATATAATATATTATATACTCCAAAATAATTCTGCCTAGTATATAAATAATAAATAAAAGCCTAAAATAAACTATTTGAAATATTAAAATTTTTAAATTTTTTATATTATTCTAATATATATATATTTACTCCCATATACTATCTTATATATATAATATAATATATAATATTAATATAATAAGAAAAATTATTTCCCTTTGATTGTTGGTTAATAATATAATAACTATTTACTTATGGAGGTAATATAAAATATATAAATTATATATGCCTAAAAATTGATTCAATAATATTATTTATTTTTCCCCCACAATATAAAATGGACTTTTGCTATATTTAGCCAGTCTACCCCCATGTATATCTAAAAATAAAATGGTCATTAATTTTATTGGGATAAAATACATATATTTTATTAGAAATATAAATAAATTTTTTTGTAAATATGGTAAATAATATTTATATAATAATTTGAATAACCTAATGAATTGATTTTACACCTTTTTTTGTGCAAAAAAAAGAAACTGTCATATATACTTTTACCCCTTAATATACTTTATATTATATATATATATATACTATATATATATATTTTTATACCTTTTTCACTTGAAATATTATAGTTAAAAATATATTTATAAATATTTTTCTTTTCTCTCGTGGTTTTTGGAAGAAGTTTTTTTTTTATAAGGATAATAATAATATATAATATGTAGGAAAGATGTAGATCATTTTAATTATATTTTTCATATTAATTATTAAAATTAATAATAATAGGTTTATTATAATGATATTTTATTTTACTCATAATAATAGAAATTAAATCATTATAGGAAAATATATAAATAAATTATTTTATAAAATACTTAATATAATATAACAGTAGTAGGACCTATAATATATATATAAAAGATCATTATATTATTGGTTGTTCACTAATTTATATGAAAATAATGTATTAGATATATATTATAAATATATATATACGGTATTATATATATTATATATTAGGCTGCTTTTACATACTTCCATCATCAAATACCTACCATATAAGTAGTATATATACAAATTTCACTAATATAATAATTTTACTATATATTATTATAACTATTATATTAGTTTATCTTACCATTGTTATATATAAACTTATGCATAAGTATCCTACAATAAATATAATATAAATATATATATATATACTATATATTATATAGATATTATATATATACCTAATATATCTCATAAGTATTAAATAAAAATGTAATGAATATACTTGTTTTATTATTATTTTTATTATTGTTATACTTATACTTTATATAATATATAAATATATAATGACTGTTCACCTGGAGGTCTATATAATATATATGCTCACCTATATTTATATCTATATTTATATTTATATATATATATATATATATATTATTTAGCTCATGGTTTATTATTTGAAACATTATATAAAAAGCATATGATTAAATAAATATTAGGTAATAATATTATATATTTTAATACTCACTACTATATATATATCTATATATATATATGTATATATTATATATCTATATGTTTTTATACTATTTGGGGAATATAAAATTAAATAATTAATATAAAATATACTTATAACTTTGTTATATATATATATATATTATTATTATAAGTACTATTATATATATATATATATATCTTATATATAATATATATTTAAATATATAGAATATATATATATAGCATATATAGTATATATAATATATTGCGTATTTTCTACATCAGTCTTTAATCCTCTCTTATAAGTCATGATCAAATAAAACTATTTCGAGTTATTTGTTCTGCTAAGCTGGTTTAGCATAATGGTTTATTCAGTAAAGGATCGTACTGGCATACTAAGATTTTTTACAATGGCGGACAAACAGAGGTTCAGAGGCCATGTAATATGCAAAGATGGGGCACCAGAGTCTCTAACTAACATTATGTTTTATTTTAATTATTTCAGAATTCTTGTTAGAACGATATTACGTGTAAGCTTTTACATTTTACTTTGATTGTATTCTATATTTATAATTCATATTTTTTTTTATTTAGTATAAACCCTTTTTATCCTTTAAATATAATTTTATAATTGCATAAAATATTATATCAATTATTATTAATGATGTATTATTATTATTATTATTATTATTAATTATTTATTAATTATTTTATCTATTATATTATTATATATATTTTATTATTTAAATTATTATTATTATTATTTTATTATTATTATTATTTAAATTATAATATATTATTATTATTATTTATATATTATTATTATTATATTATTGTTAAAACTATTATGATTTATTATCTATTATTATTAGTTTATTTTGTAATTTTTTAATTATTATTTTTATTATATTACTTATTTTATTTTTATGTATATTCTTCATAATTACATAGGAAATTATTATTATTTATTATTTATATATTATTTATATATTTTATTATTTTATTATTATTTATTATTATTATATTAATTATTCTTATTTTAAATTATCTATCATTATATTAATATTATTATTATTTTAATTATTATAATATATTATTAATAATTATTTATTATTATTATTATTTATATTATTATTATTAATTATTAATTATTATTATTTTATTAATTATTATTATTATTTATTATTAATAAATTAATTATTAATTATTATTATTAATATTATTATTGTATATTATTTATGTTTATTTATTGATTATAATTATTATTTTTATTTTTATTATTATATTATTATTATTATTATGTATTATTAGTTTTTTATATATTATTTATTTATTATTATTATATATAATTCATTCCATTATTATTAATTATTATTAATTATATTATTTTATTTTAAATTATTATTTATCATTATTTATTATATTATTATATATTATTATATTATTATTATTTTATGATTTATTATTATTATTATTATATTATTATCTTCTTTTGTTTTTGATCGCCATATTAACCTTATTATATTAGTGTTTAATTTTTAATTATATATTTAAAAAATTAGAAGACTAATTTTATTATTATTATTATTATTATTTATTATTATTTATTATTAATTATTATATATTATTATATTATTATATTATTATTATTAATTTTATTAATTATTATTATTATTATTAGTATTAATTATTATATTATATTATTTATTTATTTAATTATGGTTATTGATTATTCTTTATTTTTTTATTATAATTATTTTATTATTTATATATTACTTCTTATTTATATATTATTATTATTTTAACTTATTAATTCTTGTTATTTATATATTATTATTATTCTTATTTAATTAATATATTAATTAATTATTTTAAATTAACAGTATAGTCATAGTAGCTTTTGCAAATATTTCTTGTTTAAATTATTATTATATTATTATTATTTAATTATTATTTATATTATTATTATTTTATTAATTATTATTTATTATTATTTATATATTTATTATTAATTATTATCTATATTTTATTATTATTTTATTTGCTGGGAAAATTTATAGACAATGAAAGAAAGAATGAAGGGCAATTTAAAGGCACGAAGAAATGCCTTCTCTCCTATTGGAAGTGTGTAATTTGTCGAAGTAAGTCACGAGAAAAAGGAGATATCATTTCACTCATTTCATAATTTAAGTTCCGATGAATCGCAATATGGGCCTTCGCAGACGGGAATGAATCTCTCTCTCTCTCGTCTCTCGTCTCTCGTGCGATCTCTTCTCTCGTCGTTCTTCTCTTCTTCTCTTGGTCTCTCTCTCTCTCTCGTCTTCTCTTCGTCTGATCCTCGGTCTCGTCTCTTCGTTCAATTCTCGTTTTCTCATCTCTCTACGGTCTCTCTCTCTCTCTCTCTTCTCGTCTCTTCTTTTCTTCTCTTCTCTCTTGTCCGGTCGTCGTCTGCATCTGTTCCTTTTCAACGGCTCTCTTCTCCTCTATATATATATTTATATATTATATATATATATATATCTATATATATAGTATTATAATTGGTGATGATATAGTGGTTATGTTGGTTATAGTATATGATATTAGTATATTATGATGAGTAGGTATATTATGTGCCGGTATAGTATATTTGTATTATTAGTAGTGTGGGGATGGTATAGTTATTATAGTTAGGGTTTATAAGTAGTAATTATATATAGTATTAATATATATAAATATAATATTTATTTTTTTTACATATATATATATATAATATATCTATCTATATACTATATATATACCTATAATTTTTAAAGATTAATCTCTATTATATTACTATATATATATATATATATATTATATATATATATATATATATACTATATATATATATATATACTATATAACTATTATATATTATGTGTGTGTGTATATATATATATATATACTATATATATATTATATATATTATATATATATATATATATTAATATATATATTTATATATATATATATTTAAAGTATATATATATGATATATATATAATATATAATGTATAGAAGGTATTATCACATATAATTAATAAAACAAAATATATTTTTGTACGTGGGAATGTAATTAGACAAAACAATCAAGATATTTGTTTAAGCTAGAGAGTTGAGAGAGGGGGGAGTTGGAAGAGCAGGAATAGGAAGAGAAAAATGAGGATCTGGAAGAGGAGAAGGAAGAGGAAGACGAGGAAGAGGAGGAAGAAGAAGAATTATGAGGAGGAGGAGGTGGAGGAGGAAAAGATGGAAAAGAAAGATGAGGAGGAGGTGGAGGAGGAAAAGATGGAAAAGAAAGATGAGGAGGAGGCGGAGGCGGAGAAAGAATAGCTGGTAAATAAAGAGAAAGAGTAAGAGGTGGAGGAGGAGGTGCTAGAAGAAAATGAGGAATTTAGTTTCCTGATTTCTAACTAGAAAGTATATCTCCTTTATCTTTAAGCTAATGAGGATGGAATGAACACATTTATTATTATTATTATTATTATTATTATTATTATTATTATTATTATTATTATTATTATTATTATTATTATTATTATTATTATTATTATTATTATTATTATTATTATTGTTACTGTTATTGTTATTGTTATTGTTATTGTTATTGTTATTGTTATTGTTATTGTTATTGTTATTATTATTATTATTATTATTATTATTATTATTTTATTATTATTATCTATTATTCATTATTTTATTTATTATTTTATCTATTCATTATTTATCTATTATTAATTATTATTATTATTTATCATTATTATTATTATTAGCTGCATCTTTTGAAGTATGAGATTTGTATATTTTCATTTATTCACTTTTTGTGAGATTTCGGAGAAATTTAGTTTTACATTTTCATTGATTTAGTCTTTTTGGAATGAAGATTAGAGAGAGAGAGAGAGAGAGAGAGAGAGAGAGAGAGAGAGAGAGAGAAGAGAGAGAGAGAGAGAGAGAGAGAAACATCATTAATAACATATTTCAAACAATACTTTAAATTGATTATCTCTAAATATTTTTTCAGTATTAAATTTAATAATCCTAAAAAGTTATCGTCAAAGTTTTCTTAAATTTAAAATAAATAGTTATAAAATATATAACTGTAAAATATATAATTATAAAATGTTTGCATCTAGTACCATTGAAACACCACCTCTTTTATAGGAAGTAGAATCTCGTTTAAAATTTAATATTCTGTGATCTCTTTTACCAGTGACACAAATGTATTCAATAAATTTAAAAATATTAATTTATTCATTTATAAATTTTAAAATTTTAATTTCTTAAAGATTTAATTTACCGAAATCGTACAAGAGCTAGAATTAAAACAGGCTGAGATATTAGAGCTTTATTTTTGGCTACACAGATGAAAACAGAATAGCTAGATAAAGTCTAAACCTTTAATATACTATTGCAATTATTGTATTAAACAAGTCTTGAATTTTGTTAGGTTTTGCCCAGGATTTTGGAATTGTCAAAATATTCAAAATATTTCACCCTTCATCATTTTAAAGTCTTTAATGAAATACTTCCATATTCACAAACCAATATCTGAATGAAAATTGTGTATCAAAAAGGCAGTGTTTTCTTAGCGTGAATAAAGATATAAAACATCTTTGCTAACTATAAATAATTTTTTGTTCTAAATGTAGCTTAACAATATAATAATTTTTGAATTTAGAAAGTCAAGTATATATTTCGATGTATTTCTCAAAAAATGCTATAATTTATTTTTTTTTTTTTACTAAAATGGAAATTATCAATATATTCTCATCTGAAAATCACGTTGATCATCAGATTTGATTAGGTTTGATATTGTTTGATAAGGTTTGATCAGGTTTGATCATGGATCAGACATGTTATTATATCTTGTTCAGATCGTAACTAAAATTGATGAACAGAAAGTACTCATTAGATCTCTCATCTTAAACAGAACCTTATCACTTCTCCTTGCACAAAGAAGTAAATATGTGGTATATCTATATAATCGTATTCTTCACGTTCTGGTGAGTTTAATGTTTTCTTTCCTTCATTCTTTATCAATGCAGAAACCAGAACTTTATCACTTCATCTTGTACAAAGGAATAAATATGTGGGATATTTAGTCAGATTCCTGATGTTCTGGTGGGGATTTATGTTTACTTCCACTCTTTTCCCATTCTTTATCAATGCAGAGAAGAGAACCTTTGTATGTTTCCTTATGATCTACTATTATTGATTCTGAATGAATGAAATTTACCAGTTTCGCTGACCTAGAATAAAATAAAACTTTCTGATTATAATTCTTAGAAGAAAAAAATGTAACAGACCTTTTAAACAAGGATTATTATCAAGTGTAGTGTAGTGTAGTGTAGGTGTAGTGTAGTGTAGTGTAGTGTAGTGTAGTGTAGTGTAGTGTAGTGTAGTGTAGTGTAGTGTAGTGTGGTTGAGGTTCGGCACCCAATTCAAGCGTTCCCGATACTGTGAGGTGAGGTGAGGTGAGGTGAGGTGAGGTGAGGTGAGGTGAGGTCAGGTGATGAGGTGTCTGTTTTTGAAGTGAGGTGCGTAGTGAGCTCATTCTGGTGCGGTGCGGAAAATTCCCGTGTTCGGCGCCATACTCAAAAGAATACCAAAAATGTTGCTACTTTTTACCCATTGTAGAGTTTTTGAAATACTCAAAAAATTTGCCCTTAGTTTTTCACGTTTACGATTTGCCAGTATTTAAGTTACCTAAAACTGCAAATCAGTCAATCTGACATACACATATCTGGGATTCTGTAATTGATCTTCTCATTATATATATATATATAATGATAATATTTAATATATATAATTATATATAATATATATAAAACACAAAGGCCATTAACCTTTGCATGCATTTAAAAGAAGGGCGGAAAATTTTTTATTTTTTCCCAATTAAAACCTAAATCTTGGGAAGGGAAGTCAAAAATTAGTTAATTGAACATATTTTTTGGTTTGCATTCCCCCCTCTTTAACAACAAATCCTTCCTAGTTGGGAATGGTGCAAAGAGGAAAGAAGAAGAGAGGAGGAGGAGAAGAGAGGAAGAGAGAAGAAAGAGAAGGAGAGAGAGAGAAGGAGAGGAGAGAGGAGAGAGAGGAAAGAGGGGAGAGAGGAGAGAAAGAAAAGAGGAGAGGGAGAGAGAGAGAAAAGGGGAAGAGAGAAGGAGAGAGAGGAAGAGAGAGAGAGGAGAGACGAAAGGAGAGGAAGAATAGTAGAGGGGTGAAAGAAGTTGAGCGAGCATAGAAAAGAAGAAACGAAAAAGGAGAAAGAGATATAGTATAGTAGTATATATGAGGTATATAGGTAATAGTATAATAAATATAGAATAGTATATATATATAATAATGGTATATATATAAAATGAGAGAAGTTAATTATATGTATATATATCATATATATATAATATAATATTAATATATATATATAAATAATACATACTATTATATATACTGTATATATTTATAGTATTATATTTATATATATATTATATATATAATTATATATACCTGTATATATATAATATATATATTATAAATATAATATATATATATATATATATATTTATATATATATATAATATATATATATTATATATAAATATTATAGATATATATAATATATTGAGAAGAGGAGAGAGAGAGAGAGACGGAAGAGAGAGGAGAGAGAGAGAGAGAGAGAGAGAGAGAGAGAGGGAGAGAGAGAGAGAGATGAGGAGAGGAGAGGAGAGAGATATCTACATTAGACGTAAGAAGCAGACGATTAAGCGAAAATAAAATAATAAGAAAGGTCGATAAGATGGTGGATTGGTAGATAAAAGTATCTGATACTTATCAACTGCACCTGTGTATCACATATATTCTATTCTTTTCTAATTTACGTGTAATTCAAAA
>JABUQX010106121.1:7500-12587 GCA_015478945.1 Trachelipus rathkii | reverse complement strand
CATATATAATATATTTATATATATAATTATACTATTATATATATATATATATATTTATATATATATATACTATATATTTACAAATAGTAATATTAATTATATTATATATATTATATATATATATATATATTTATATTATATATTATATTAATATATAATATATTAATATATTATATTATATATTAATATATTATATA
The DNA here is from genome assembly GCA_015478945.1 of Trachelipus rathkii. NCBI lineage: Eukaryota > Metazoa > Arthropoda > Malacostraca > Isopoda > Trachelipodidae > Trachelipus > Trachelipus rathkii. The sequence goes on along the minus strand of JABUQX010106121.1, from coordinate 12,390 downwards.
TATAAATATATATATATTAACTATTATATATAATATATATATAATATATATATTATATATATATATAATATATATAATATTATATATATATATATATATAATTATATATATATAATATATATAATTATATAAATATATAATATAATATATATATATATAATATATACTATATATTATATAAATTATATATATATATATATATATATATTATATAATTATAATAACTATATATATATAATAATTATATAGATATAATATATATATTAATATATATATATAAATATATATATATATTATATATATATATATATCTCTAATATATATATATATATAATATATATTATATATATATATATATATATATATATATATAATATATATATATATATATATATTCATTATATATATATAATATATATATATTTATATATATTATATAATATAATATATATATAATAATGATCTTGTAATACTACAAATGCTCGTAGTTGGTTATTTATTGATTAAGTCCCTGAGGTAATATTTTTCAAAATGGAATTAAAAATATTATTAATAATAACAACTAATTATAAATCACAGAATAAAAGAGGATGCCGAGCTTTCGTGATCCATTCTCGGATTCACATTTTCAAGGACTGAAGGACAAAGAATGGTGTTGATCTGAATTAAAGCTACTCCTTCCATCTCATTTCTGACAATTGGTAGTTTTTCAAAAAAATCTTTTCAACGATGACGTTCTGTTTTTAAGTCTTATCAATCAAGTTCACGAGCGCTTTTGTTCCTTCAAATATTTGTTTGTAGTTAGTTCAATTGTAGTTTCTCCCTTTGTAGATTGAAGTTTGGGCTGTTTTTAATAAGGAACGACTCTATTAATTTTCTTTCTTGGCTGTTGTTTTGTATTTTTGACAATGACTGTTTGAATTTAATATCAATAGTGTGTAGTTTAAATTTTCTATGGTACCTAATATTGCATTTGTTTATCGTAGTTAGACAATATTTATGTGATGAACTGATTTAAAGTTTATTGAGTTTCTCCCTATAATTGCTTCACAGTTCTTGCATTTTATTTTGTATATTTTTTGAATTTTAACTGATTGATATATGATTAATTAGTGAAATATTTAAGTATTATATTTATTTTGATTTTAACAGTCTGTATTGTATTCGGTAGATAAATTTCCTTGATAACTCTTTTTGGTATATTGGGAATTGGTAGTATATTTGAAGTGTGTATTTTGGTTAGGGTTTTAATTTTTAGAAATTTAGCTTTTGCATTCGTAAAGATTTGTTTATGATACCATCAGGATATTTTAATCTATGGAAAGTTATTTTAATATTTTTATTTCTTCTATCCAGTTATTCGGCTGCAAATTTTGTAGGCTCTAAGGAACAGGTTGCTCAAGACAGCTGAATTTTATGGCAATATATCAATGACTCGAGAACAAATGGATGTAAGATGGATTTGCTGTAGGTTTTGCTATAATTCAAACTTTGAGAGGTTGTAACTTCATTCCAGGTTAATAGTACATCTAAAAAGTTTATTTTATTATTTTTGCTTTTTCAATTGTACATTTATATCATTTAGAAGTTATTAATAAAATTTAAGACTGTGTCGATGTTTGTTTCCTCGGGATTAATGCAAAAATGTCATCGACATACGGTATCAGTTTGAATATAATAGGACCGCAGAAAATATATATTTTCTAATAGCTCCATAAAAATGTTGCTGATGATAATTGGAGATAGTGATTAACCCATTGCTAGACCAGAAATCTGCTTAAAATATTTGTCTTAAAAATTGAAGTCAAGCATGTTGATAGAGTAAGTTTATTATTTTTTATTGGTAGAGCAAAGCTAGGTTGTAGTTGGATATTTTGTTCATTTATATGTCGTTCCAGCAGTTCTAGGGTATAATCTACAGGTACCTTAGTGAATAACCACACAACGTCGAAACTCACCACTTCAAAGTTGGAAAAGTTTTCATTTTTGATTTTACCGATGAAATGTTCGGAGTTCTTTAAGTGGGAGGTAGAAATGTTTCCAAGAAATATCTTTAGTTTTGAAGCCAGCCATTTTGAAAGATTCTGGGTAACACAGTTTATGTTGGAAATTATTGGTCTGAGAGGAATGTTTTCTTTGTGCAGTTTTGGAATTGCATAAAATATTGAAAGAGTAGGTAAATATGCTTTAAATTTCTGGATTAGTTCTTTTTCTTCAGGTATTATCTTATTGATTGAACTATTAAATTTCTGTTGTGAGTTTTTAAGAGGATTATTGGTTAAGTTGCTATAAGTAGTAGTATCATTTAAGGGGTTGTATGCCTTTTCTGAATACTGTTCCGAGTTCATTAAAACTATGTTACTGCCCTTATCAGATCTAGTAATTACGATGTCTCTATTATTCTGAAGGTTTCTCAATGCTACGTAAAACCTTCGTGGGAACCCTGAATGTTTCAAAAAATCATTGCATTTTTTTTTTTGCTATTTAATTTGTATATGGATGGGTAGATGAAAGACTTTTAGGTAGGGATGGTAGGAAAAAGTGCTAGATTGATGGAGAATGGAAGAGAGTAGAGGGTGGTTAGCTTATAATTCGCTGATGATTCGGTTTTGTGTGGCGAATCTGAAGAAAGTTTGAATGGATTGGTAGAGGTGTTTGGCAGAATGTGCAAAAGGAGGGGTTTGAATGTAAATGTAAAAAAAGAGTAAGATTATTGAATTGATTGAGGAAAGTCCGCGGTATGAAATCATTTTGGATGATCTACAGTTGGAACTAGTATCTGAGTTTAAATATTTAAACTATATATTGGATGAAAAGTGAAAGATAATATAGAGTGTAGCAAGTATGTTGTTACTGGCGTTAATGTATAGTAGTGAAACTATGGCGTGGAATATAAGGTATAGGTATAAGGTACAATCTGTTTCGAGGAATAATAATCTTATGGGTGTGTCAGGTGTGAGAAGTATTAATGAAATGATTAATGAACATACTAGGGAGCTATGTGGTGTGAAAAAAATATTTATGAGACAATAAACGAATGTATTGAGATGGTTTGGTAATATGGAAAGGATGGGTGATTGTCGGTTGGTTAAGCGAGTGGTGAGTATGCTGGGAATCGACCGACTGAGGGACCAAAGAAAGCGGATTGTGTCAGTAAATGAATGTCTAAAGGAAAGTAATTTGAGTTTGGTAGAGGCAAGATGAAAAGTGTATGATGGGAGTGAATAGCAGGGTTTTGTGAGGGGGTATGGTTATGGATCTGACCCAAGGGATAAATTCTACATTGCCAGGATACCACAGTGAGGGAACGTTGCAGTCTTGTGAAGCCCTAGGATTATTATTTTTTTTTACTACGTCGAGTTCTCACTTAAGGGTATTTATACTCTTCTACTTAACTATCCTATTTCAGTGCATATTACGCACCCTTCCCAACATCTGTGAGAAGTGAAGGGAGGATAACGAAAGAATATATATAAATATATATATATATATATATATATATAGCAGCAAAGAAGAAAGATATATATATATATATATATATATATATATATATATATATATATATATATATATATATATATATATATATATATATATAAATAAAAAAAATAGTAAATTTCTATTTCTATACCATTCAAAACTTTATCAAACAATAGTAAACAAATTAGTAGCTTCGCGGAGTTGGAATCTTAACAGAAGTAGAACCGCATCAGAACAAGAAGTTGGAACAGATATTGGAACCAGAGTTGGAACCGGCATCGGTACCGGAGTTGGAACAGATATTTAAACCAGAGTTGGAACAGACACTGGAACCAGAGTTGAAACCGGCATCGTTACCGGAGTTTGAACAGATATTGGAACCGGAGTTGGAACTGGCATTGGTACCGGAGTTGGAGCAGATATTGGATCCGGAGCTGGAACCGGCATCGGTACCGAAGTTGGAGCAGATATTGGAACCAGAGTTGGAACCGGCATCGGTACCGAAGTTGGAACAGATATTGGAACCGGAGTTGGAACAGATATTGGAACTGGTTGGAACCGGCATCGGTACCGGAGTTATAACAGATATTGGAACCAGAGTTGGAACCGGCATAGGTACCGGAGTTGGAACATATATTGGAACCAGAGTTGGAACCGGCATCGATACCGAAACTATCACTGCGGTTAGAACCGGAACTGGTTTATCCGGTAACCGATTCCACTGCCTTGCTCCTTACCATCATCGTCCATAATAACATTTCACCTTTTCTCTCACCTCCATTCCCTCCCTCCCTCCTTTATTATGATCCTTCCCCCATACCTATCATATTCACCCCTAATAATTATTATTATTCCCCTCCCTTCCCCTCTTCCCCCTCTCAGTGACTTAAAGAAATGATTGAAAATTGTTTGATAAATTGCTTTAAAACAAATTATTCTTTTTGATCCTTTTTTGCCACTTTTTCATCTCTCGGAAACGCTTTTAAATTCTCATTATAAAAGTCATAACTTATATATATATATATATATATATTAGTGAGTTATATATATATATATATATATGTTATATATTATATATTATATATATATTATAAATATATTATATATATATATATATATATATATATATATATATATATTATATATATATATATATATATATATATATATATATATATATATATATATGTTATATATATATATATATATATATATATATATATATATATATATATATATTATACATATATATACATATATACATTATATATATATATATATATATATATATATATATATATATATATTATTATTATTATTATTATTAGTACATATTATTATTATTATTATTAGTATATTATTATATATTACATATTATATTATATACATATTATTATTATTATTATATTA
>JABUQX010106121.1:0-2500 GCA_015478945.1 Trachelipus rathkii | reverse complement strand
AGTTGATAAATTGTTTCTGATCGATCAAATGTCGGAACAAATGTGCGCTATGGGCCGTGTAGACAAAAATTTAGTTATGAAGGAACAAAGAAACGCATCGAGAGCCTCCAAAGAAGATGAACGATTTCACAGAGAAGAAATAAGGAAACGAAGGCGACAGCGGCAGCGGCAGCGGCAGCACAGCTATCAAGTTCTTCGGATGAAGAAGAACACAATCCAATTGATGACTTCAATAGTGATCCTGAAATTCGTTTTAATGTTACAAATACATCGAGTCCATCAACGTCAAAAGGTACGGAGAAGCGCGCAAAAACGAGCGTACCGCATGTAGTTAGTGAAAATCTTGCCTCAGCCTTGGATCGGACTAACATTAGCAACAGGAAAGCTGCATATGTTCTGTCTGCGGTCGCACAAACTTACGATATCTCTGAAGCAGAAAAGCTTCCTCTTTCCGTGAGCAGCATTCGAAGAGCGAGGGAGCAGTATCGTTACCAACATGCCTCAAACACGAAAGACGCATTCTCGTGTGAGGGTCCTTTAGTTATTCATTTTCATGGAAAACTACTTCCGAATATTTCTGGTGGGCCAGTGAAGGAAGATCGAGTGGCAATTTTAGTCTCAGGTGACAAGATAGAAAAACTTCTAGGAGTTCCGAAAGTTGACCAAGGAAGAGGAGAGAAAGTTGCAGAAGTAGTTTTGGAGGCAATTCATGACTGGAAACTTCGGGATCAAATCGTGGGAATGTCATTTGATACAACAGCCGCTAATACAGGGCGGAAGAATGGAGCTTGCGTTCAACTTGAACAAAAACTGCAGAAAGATTTGCTTTGGCTACCATGTCGACACCATATATTTGAAATTTTATGTGAGGATATTTTCAACGAATTATTTGGCGTAACGTCCGGCCCAAACGTAAAGTTATTTGGTAGATTTAAGGATTTTTGGCCAAAGATTGATCAGAGCAAATACGAACCATGTAATGACAGCCGACTGCAAGGAGAGTTACAGGTACTCATGGATGATGCAACAACCTTTGTAAGTTTTATGTTACAACGAAAATCAGAAAATATATTCAGAGAAGACTATCGAGAGTTACTGGAGCTCACTCTGATTTTCCTAGGAAAAGTTCCTCCACGTGGTATTAAATTTCGATGTCCCGGAGCTATTCACCATGCGCGGTGGATGTCCAAATTGCTATACGTTCTCAAGATATATCTTTTTAGGAAACAGTTTAAGCTCACAAATTTTGAGAACAAATCCTGCCTTGAATTCGGTTTATTTGTTGTGCTGGTATACGAGAAAGCCTGGATATCATGCCCGAATGCATGTGATGCTTCTATTAATGACCTCAATCTAATCCAAGTTCTTTCTAACTACAGTGCAACTTCTAATATTATTTCAAAAAAGGCAATTGCGGCAATAAGTCGTCATTTGTGGTACTTGGGACAAGAACTGGCTCCACTTGGTTTTTTCTCAGATTTAGTATCTGTAGAAACAAAGCGTCGAATGGCGGAGCGGTTGCAAGAGCAATTAGAACATGTATCTCGAATAAGAGCGTTGGTGGATTGTTCAGATACACCGGGACAGAAGATCTGACAAAAAAAAAACACTTGACTATTTTATCGGATCTGCTTTCCCTTTCTTTTTTGAAGTCATGAAGTTGGATACTTCGTTCTTGGTCGAAAATGTGGATTCGTGGAAGAATATTAAGTCTTTCGGGGAAGCAAGAAAGGCAGTAATGGCTCTTAAAGTTGTCAACGACAGTGTCGAACGAGGAATCGCCCTTGCTTCCTCTTTCAATTCTTCAATAACTAAACAGGAAGATCAGAAACAATACCTCTATCAAGTTGTAGAACATCACCGGAAACAATTTCCAAACACCAAGAAATTCACACCTTTTGCAGAGACTAAAAACCGAGCGAACTAAAAAAATAACGAAAGTTTGTAATTTTCAATTTAGTGAATTTAATTTAATTTAGTGAAAGGAAACATTTATAAAGGATATATTATTTTTAATATTTATTTTATTTAACTTGTGTATTTTTTCATAAATCCAACGGAGAAAAAAAGTGTAACTGGGTATTTATGTAAATTGTTGCATACCAGGATCAATATCTTTAATAAACCATATGTACACCTACTTAAATTTATGTATCATATAAATTTTAAATTTATATTTTTTTTAAATTATCCTCGTCTTTGGTTCTTTAAAATAAAGGTGTCATTGAAGCTGAGATAAAATTCGAAAATCAACTTTTTAAAATTTTGTATTAGAGGTAAATTTAGTGTAAGGATTCAAATCACCATGTATCTCTCTGCTTCTATGACACTCACAGAGATCCTTTTAGAACCATTTTAAAGCTTTCTAGAAGTTCTATAACTATTATTCAAATCATTTTAAACTGAGAGGTTAAATAAAAATTATATCCCGAGTCAAAAGTCACAAAATCAATTTAAATTGGTGGAAATGTCCATGTATGGTAAAATTTCAACCTCGATG